>JAILXH010164432.1:10973-22614 GCA_023558415.1 Piaractus mesopotamicus
AAGCATGCTCTTGTTGATGATATGATTTTATTTGACTGGTTCAAATGTGAGCAGGTGTTATGGATACTCAGAAGCTGGGCGACGCCAAGGGTGTGTTCTGCGAAATGTCTTCTCCCAGTGCAATTCCTTGAGTCTCATCGGATATGGCAAGTTCATTGTGAACACTTGACAAAGACATCAACACAGTGCACGGTCAGAGCCACAGGCCATGCTGTTGCATTGTTTAGAAAAACTGTGTGGTCTCAATGCTGATTTGTTGAACTGTAGTGGTCTTAAAGGCCACTAAGTCTATAGTGCAGCACAGTGATGTTTTATGTAGAAATTTAAGATTCATGGAGAATTTTATGTATAAGTTTGTGCATAATCCAGCTGTATTTAAAATAATGTCCTCCAATGTTTTTTCCTGATGCCAGCTTTTCAGACAACCTTGCACAGAAGAGCTTGAGGGAGTGTGTTTGTGGTACAGTAGCACCTGTGGTGAACTGTGACTGCTAGAGCTGGGTCTTATTTTTGAGCCATAAATGTCAAAACTCAATCACAAACGAGGGAAAAATACCTCTATGATCATGATAATTTCTGACAGCATCTTTATGGATTCTAGAAGCATGTCATAGTGATTTGCATGAACATGTTTTGCTTGTAACAGACATTAACATATATTTAATCTTGTATGTAGCAGTTGTACAGTGAATCCTGCAGTAAAGACTCCTAGGATACAGCTGCTACTGTTTTCCACTTCTAACAATTGACTGAAATGTATTGGTTAGGCTACCATCATTTTTTTTTAGGCTACCATATATTCACAGTCAATTATGTATCTAGAACAAAGTTGGTTCCCTCCCATTGTAAATCAAAACATGACTGGTTGATTCCACAGTCACTTCGTAATTATAATAGTGGTTAATTTGACTCATTAAACTACCTTGTGAGGGCCTAACCAATTCAGAACTCACCTGGCTGTATCTATCTAGATATCAGAAAGACAATAAATCTGATTGGATAATTCTCCATTGGGTGTTTCAAGAGTTTAACCTTTTTGTTTCTGACGAAAAAAAAAAAAAAAGTACTACAACAATACTATACTTAGAGAGTTTATTTACAACAAGCATGATGATTACAATAAATAAAAATAACTAAACATAACTAAACTAAACATAAACATAATTAAAAATAACTAAACATTACAGTTTTATACACACACACATCATCTAAACTGCTTATCCTACTGGGTCGCGGTGGGGTGCTGCAGCCTATCCCAGCTGTCATTGGGCGGAAGGCAGAATACACCCTGGACAGGTCACCAGTCCATCGCAGGGCAGACAGACAGACATACGCGTTCACACACACATTCACACCAAGGGGCAATTTAGCATGTCCAAGTGGCCTGACTGCGTGTCTTTGGACTGTGGGAGGAAACCCACGTAGACACGGGGAGAACATGCAGACTCCACACAGAAATTACCCTGGTCGCCCGGCCGGGAATCGAACCCAGGCCATTCTTGCTGTGAGGCTACCCACTGCGCCACCGTGCCGCCTACAGTTTTATAGTACTTTTTAATTGAAAAGAAATCATTAGGCCTTCTCTGAAGGCCTAGAAGAACCTGAGGGCTCCCTTCTGAGTAGCCTCCTATCCCTCCATCTCATGTGTTATTTCAGGAAGCAGTGTGACAAGAAACTACAACTGAAACAATTGTGGGCCAGCTATACTAAGCCAGGGGGGCCTAACCATGCACTGGTGATCTACTCACTCTGCAGAGTAAAATTCCAGCCCTAATCTAACAGTTGATTCAGTCATTGAGATAAAAAAAACATGCTGATATTAGAGGCGGCTGTGTTAAGTTAGAGTTTGAAGTAAACTTTGCAGGAGGGGAGCTCTCCAGGAGTAGGGTTGGGTCTCCCTCGCCCAAAATAGAATATATTATGTACAAAACCAGTATATGGGCCTAAATATGCACTTTATGTGCCACATACATGGCAATGTGAGTTTCCTGTCCACATATATATGCATTTTAGGGAGGATTGTGCAAAAAAAGTTAGAGATATTTGAAGTGTTTCATTCACTTTGCTGAATTTCAGCAGACAGTTAAAAATGAGTTTTAAATTAATGGTAGGTAGTGGTTGGAAAATTTCCTTTAACAATGACAGCAGTCATAGAGGTCAGGGTTAGGGTTATCAAGAATATTTTCCAATGTTATTTCAACTCTCAGAACTCTGATCGCTGACAGTGGCACTATTTCACTTTTGTCTTTTAACTGCAGTTCATAGGTGGTCTTATGTGCAGTTTGCATGATTAGCTACAACATTAGTAAACTGAATGCTACTTACTGATGTATCACAAGCACAACATTAAGGCACACAGTGTACTGCACCTTCTCACATATGCACATCTATCCCTCAATACTTGCTTTAGTCTTACGATATTAAATAACTGAAAATATGACAATTGGACTATTCCATCTTCTGGGCTTTGTAAATCTGTCCTATTTAAATGGCTTTCTCTGGCTTTTAAAATGGATTTTTCTGAAATCTTATTTTGGGATTGTTCTGAAAACATACTGTATTGAGATAAAAAGGCTGAAAAAATCAAACAAGCCTTTTCCAGGCTGAGGTAATAGACCATATCAGTGTGAATTCATGTACAGTGTCAAGAAAGTATGTGGGTTTTTGTTTCTTTTCCTTTTTCCTGGGTGCCACACGCAGTATAGCATCCAGATAGGATAAATTATAGCCGGAATGCAACCAAGACAGTAGATGGAATCAAGCCTTGTGAGTGAATGTGCATCTAGGAAGACAAAGAGAAGAAATAAAACTAAATAATCCCACAGTGGCTTAGAATAAATCACAATGCTTGTGTTTATGTATTTACTGAATGCACAGATACAGTCTATCCATTCAGCACCAGTCCTCCTTATGCAAGGTTAGTGGGTATGTTTCATCAAATTCTCTAATCCCTCATATCTGCCTGCCTCAGGAGCAGAACCCAGGTGGATAAACAGGGTTTAGTAGGGATGCAGGATGTAGAAAGCAATACATACCACTCTGCGCATGAAATTTCATTAGCAAGACGTCTTAATCCAACACTTGAGGTAGGTTGAAAGAAATACTGAAAAATCAGCACTATGCTTGAATAACATGAAATATTTTGGCATGAAGAATTTAGCGGATTCTGTCATTGTTCAGAGTACAGTCCATGTGAAGGTTTAAATCATTTGGAAAATGAAGAGCATTGATTAATGATTCATGCTTAACGTTTGCTTATTGCCCATTAATGCCTATATGTGAAATTTGACGTCATTTGGTCCATATGTTCTCTGAGCTTGCTTGAGCACAAACTCCACTGTCACTTCCAAATTACATTAGTGGTTAATTTGACTTGTTAGGGCTTCAGCCTACCTCGCTAAGGCCTAACCAGTTGGAGAGTTCCCTTGGCTGTATCTACCTCAATACCACAGAGATAGTAAATCTGATAATTCCTTGTTGGGTGTTCCAAGAATTTAACCTTTTTGTTTCCAACCAAAACAAAATGTGTATTACTACAATACTGTACTTAACGAGTTTAGATACAATAGTTATATACTAAACACACCGCAAAAAATAGTATCTTGTCAAATGAAATTATCTTAATTCTGGTCAATATATCTATTTTTTTTTATTTTGAGATGTTGTACACATTAAGTTAAATTAAGATTATTTAGCTTATTTTTAGACATTTTTTTACTTGTTTTAAGTAATTTTATTTACTAATGTAAGTAAAATTATCTCACTATACTGGCAGATAATTTAGCTTGTTTCAAGCACATTTCTTAAAACAAGCAAAATTATCTAGCAATAAAGAGAGGTATTTTTACTTAAAAAATGACTTAAAACAAGTAAAAAATGTTTGGAAATAAGTTAAATACTCTTAAGATAAGCTTACAACAATCTCAACAGGAGAAATATTGGATATGTTGACTAGATTTAAGATAATTTTACTTGACAAGACACTATTTTTTGCACTGCATTACAGATTCTGAAATATTTATATGTGAAATTTTCAGTCACTGTTCTGAGTAAAATCTATGTGAAAGTTTCAATCTGAGCCCATTTGGAAATAGATAAGCATTGATTAATAACTCATTCTTTCGCACATTAATGCCTACATCTGAAATTTTAAAAATCAGGTGATCCATATGTTCTCTGAGCTTGTTTGAGCACAAATCTGAAGACATTTTTCAAATTGGTCAAATCATATGGCTAAAATGTGAGTTTTTGACGCACTAAATTCAGTATGTTTGTCCCTGATTTTTAACAAAACAATAGAAACTACAAATTTGATTGTGAAAAAAAAGACACATTTTATCAGAAAACTTTAAATGGGTACTGTTAGATGTTCATCCAAGGTACAGCATTACAAATTGTTAATCAGAACAAATTCTGTATCATTTTCCCTCATCAGACTGTGGCATTGTGCAGAAGAAGAGTCAGGGCAAGTCATAATTACTGCTCGAAACATGCTCTTTATTCAGAACAAGGCATAAAGGCACTACCAAACAGCCAGAATGGTAGGGAAGGTCACTTCTAGCCTTATCCCGTTAAATGGCCAGGTCCCACTGGCGGGCCCAAAGTTTTAATACACAGTTCTAGAACCTAAGAATAGCTCAGACTGTTTGATTTGAAATCCTTGTAATTACTGAATAATAAGCCTTAGTATATAACATGTATCAAGCCTGGGATTTAAAGGGTTAAAATACCCACTGACAGTGACTACTACAAACACACACACCAACCCCAAAGCTAAACACAATAAAACACCAACAACACAATAAACACATTCTAAACTAACAAACAACATCCTCAACACAACAGCAACAGTGTCCTTTTCATGGAGGAGGGGGCGGAGCACGCAGCGCAGCTTTAAATACCATGCCCCTAAAGGCCCTTCTCTAACATGGAGCAAACAGCAGCCGCCACAATACTGAATTTAATGGTTGGCTATGAATGGGTTATTTTTTGCATTTTAAATTAAAAACTGAATCCATAAGCAAATTCAAGTTATTCTTCTTAACAATGTTTTGGATCAAAAGATTAAAGAAAAGCCATTCCAGCAGCCAAGCCTAGACTCTCAATGTAATCTCTTAACAAAGTTTTACATTATTGAGCAGTAATCAAATTATTCACTTTTAGGTGTCTGTGCTGAAGAAGTTCTGATAAAATTTTTGAGGAGTGAAGGTGGAAGATATATGTGCCATGCATTTGATAACACAATCAATAATGCATAGGCCTAAGAAGTGCTGTATTGAGCTGAATTTAAAAAATGTAAGACTGAAGGTAGCTTCAAAAGCGCAGGAGGAAGGAGGAAGATGTTAGATGTCAACTGAATCACAGGAGGTTATTGGTGAAATCGAATGCGTCACATAGCTGATAATACCTGATTTGGTCTTAAAATAAGGGCTGCAGATCCAGGAGAAGTGGCACTGCACAACCTTTAAGAGCTTAAGTCTCTCTGTCCTGCTTTGAGATAACTATCTTGAGAATTGCCATCAGCGGGTAAGGCCAAAGTTTAAAAAGGTCACGTATGGATTGTGGAGTGTCCAATAGCTTCCCTGGGCAGACTGAGTGACAGATAATGACTAGCTGCTCTAAGAGAGCTTCCACCTTTCACAGTATAACCAATTCTGTGAGCCTTTTTTATAAAGGGTGCGCTAATCCCAGCGTAGTATTGTGAACACAGGGCATGCTTCTAGCTCTTGTAAAGATATGGGTGCGGGAATCACGTCGCAAGCCATAGCTCTCTTTTTTTTTCCGCCAGAGCATCTCTAAGAGTGGAGTATTGATCAGATGGAATCAGATTTCCCCTGACAGGACTGAATCAGTTGATTGATTTTGCCGCCGCACTCTGGGACGCACCAGAGAAGCTGATAGACTGGAGGTGGCCAATGTTCATACACGCAGCTCCACAGGTGACTGATTGCCAGAGGATGACAGATTGACCAAAACAGTGGTGGCAATCGAAGGCCAACGCTACAAGGGTGGTCAATCACTGCGGTTAGTCTCTTGGGGGGTAGTAGAGCTGAGCTCTGAAAGTCCATCAGCTCAGCAAGATTTTCTAGTTAGTCTGATCATCCCAAATGAATTCAGCAGCCTAATTGTAGACTGTGTTTGCTTTACGTCATTCCTATAAGGATTTTACTCTATTGTCCTTGAAATGTAAAGTCGAAAGCTCTCTTAAATAACCTCATTAGAACCCTTCCGTTTAACTCCGTCACCTAAATTCTCACTCTAAATCCTTTGTTTCCGTGTTGCACACTTAAACTGAAATATGTTTGACCTCTCTATCTGAAGGAAGATCTCTTCAAACCATTGTATGCAATCATAAAGCATTGTGTATCATTCTTTATGGTTTCAGGCCTAAGCGGAATTATATTGACTTTTACATTCAGTCATTTGTGTCACTGGCTTCTGTTGTAGCTTATTTATTGGTTAATCGTACAACCCCACCAAGCTTTCATAATGAAAACATTAAGTCTGGAATGACCACAATGCCTACTTTAAGATTTAATAACACCATTCATTGTCGGTACATGCAGACATGACTTTAGGGAACAACATTGTGTCTAAATACAGTACATTTCTATTCAACAATGAATACCCTGCCAAAGATCTTGCAGAATTCCACTGTTTTAGCTTACTAGTAATGTATTCTCTCTGGACTGTGAAGTTTGCAGTTGGATTTTTAAGTGAGCACGCTTCAGAAAGAATGCCAGCAGGGGAGTGATGATGCCACACTGGGGCCACAAAGTGATGACACACATCAGGATTATGTTTTTGTGTACCCCCTGGTCTTGGGCCAGTGGCGGCAGAAGCAATCTCATTTCCCTGGTTACCACATTTCCTAATCCCTGCCACTGGGTACAGAAGGAACATGGGAGCTGAAGTTATCAAGTTTTGTGTTTCACCTCAATTTTTTCATCACTGTTATGTGCCATAATGAGTTAATGACACAGAAATACTTAAAACAACCTCCAAATCTGTCTCTTAAAGGGCCCATATAATGGAAAAACCACATTTCCCTGTTATTTTTAAATGAGATGTAGTATGTAAGCATTGTGTAAAAATGGTTACTGTGTGGTTCATATCATTCATATATGGAAAGTAAACCACAGAACCACCCTGTTTTAAATGAGCTGTTTTTGTGGTCACAATAACCAATGTATTTACATATCTGCCTATTCATCCTACAGCAGTTTAGCCCCACCCATTCACATTAAAGTTAAAAGGAGTGCTTTTTGAACGAGGCACACCTTTTTGAATCAAACCATAGAGATCATTTACACAATCATTCTGAAGAGCACAGAAAAATAACAGCCTATAATTCTAAGACATTAATAAAAGTTGGAACTGTAAGATTTTCAGATGTTTCGTGTATAAATGAATTATGACTGTTTTTGCTACATAAATTCGTGTAAATGCCATAAGGGGTCCTCGGGGGAAAAAATTAAAATACACAAAAAAAATTAGAACGTAACCTTTGCAATGTTTTGTGTTCCCAGCCACACAAAATAGGACTAATAGGGCTTATAACTTATATAATGTGGGCACAGCAGCTGCCCATTACATTGTGTGAAAATTTCATGATGAATGTACCAACAGAAATGATCCAAAATTGCTTGGAATTCAGCAATTTTTTTTTTCTTTTTTTTTGTGCAGCAATAATATACAGTAGAACAGATGTTGTTTCACAGTTCCAATCAAGAATGGTGGAAACGCAGCTACCTCATTACCCCACGACTAACACATGGTGAACACAGGAACTGACCATACAGCACATTTTGTTGTGTGGGGAGGGGTTGGGAGGGTGTTGAGGGTTTGTTTGTTTTCAATTTTCTACTGTTGCAGTACTGCTTTTCCAGATGTAATGATTTGATTGTTGCTATAATACACTGGAAAAGTGTACACACATATGTGTGTAATGTGATGTGTTTATCAATGTCACACAAAAAGCCTTTCACTATTTTGCCCAAAGCCTCAAATGTAATTAAATGGCCTCTGAACAAGAAAAAAAATCTACACACAGCAAATCCAGAAAGACCCACAGTATTGTATTTGAACATGCATGTCTCGGGCATTGAATGATGGTCTGGTTATTGACCCAGAGGCCTCAGCATGCTCTTCTGGTTTGATGCAGAAGGATATGCTGGCTGAGAGTCTCCCAGTGAAGAGTTTGCAGACACACCAGATGGCTGAAATACTCTGCATTTTGGAGAAAGCATGTGTATCATTTTGGTACAATTATCTCAGCTTCTGTTTCTTCATTGAGGCATGTAACATATTCTGCAGGCATAAGGCCCTCAGCATCTGTGTTCAGAGGATGTTTGACTAGGGTATTTGAAGACACACACTTTTGAACCTTACTCTTCAATGACTGGGTTGCCAGTAAGGAAAAAAAACAGGACAGTAACTGTGAAATTAATCAGATTCTCCATTTGCACTAGAAAAAGAAGACTGGAAAAATGAATGTTGCCTAGCATGTCCTTTCCCCTGAACGTCACTGGATCTTTTTATTTAATTACAAGGCCAATAAGCAGTCAAAATGCTAATAGCGCTACATGCAACTTGACCACCACACTTCACAAGGCCTGTTGGTTGGCATGGAGTATTTTGGTATAGTTGCAGGTCTTACGCTGTCAGTTCAATGCGCAGGACTATTTGCAGCTATATTCCTAGTTTGCAACTATTTAACAACAATAATTCAAATTGCACAGTGATACCCAGCAGAGAAATGTATGTAGAACACAGTTTATAGACATCTGAACTTGTTGGTGTAGTGGAAAGTTTAGTTAAATTTAGTATAGACCCAGTTAGGAAGTCCAACCCCTACTTGAGCCCAAGGGGAAGTCAAGAGAATGAACACACAGAGTCAAGAGAGTATTTTCTCTCAGCTACATAGACTGACAAATAGATAGATGTTAGCGAAAAACACTATTCATTTTCTTCAAAGACAAAAAAGGGTTAGGCTCAGGGCTTGTTGAGATGCTAATGATGAACCACAAAATAATGGCATGTCTTCAGAGGACTAAAATGTAAAAGTAGGAAATAAGCAAGTGGGTAGTAAGATCATGTACTTGAGTAAAATATTGATGGATTTGTACTCTTCTGCATATTTTCAAAATCATAATACAACCCCATTTTCAAAATTGTTGGGACGCTGTGCAGAATGTAAATGAAAATAGAATGCAATGATATGCAAATCATGTAAAGCATATTTTTAAAGGAAAATACTACAAAGACAACATATCAAATGTTAAAAACTGAGAATTTTTTTTTTTTTTTTTGAAAAATATGTGCCCATTTTGAATTTGATGCCAACAAGACGTTCCAAAAAAGTTGGGACAGGGGCATGTTTACCACTGTGTTTCATCACCTCTTCTTTTAACAGCACTCTGTAAGCATTTGGGAACTGAGGAGATCGACTGCTGTAGTTTTGAAAGTGAAATGTTTTCCTGTTCTTGTTTGATATAGGATTTCAGCTGCTCAACAATTCAGGGTCCCTTTTGTCATATTTTTCATTTCATAATGTGCCAAATGTTATCAGTGGGTGGCCGGTCTGGACTGCAGGCAGGCCAGTTTAGCACCCGGACACTTTTAATACGGCGCGATGCTGTTGTAATACATACAGAATATGGTCTGGCATTGTCTTGCTGAAATAAGCAAGGCCTTCTCTGAAAAAGATGTCATCCGGATGGGAGCATATGTATCACCCATGCCATGTGCACCAATCCCCTCCTATACCATCATGAATACTGGCTTTTGAACTGTGACTGATATCAAGCTGAGTGGCCTTTAGCCCGGGGGACTCAGTGTACATGATTTCCAAAAAGAATTTCAAATGTTGATTTGTCAGACTACAGGACACTTTTTCACTTCGCCTCAGTCTATTTTATTGGGCTTGGGCCCAGAGAAGGTGGCAGCGTTTCTGGATCCTGATTATATTTGGTTTCTTCTTTGCGTTTTAGAGTTTTAACTTGCGTTTGTGGATGCAGTGATGAACTGTTTTCACAGACAGTGGTTTCAGAAGTGTTTCCTGAGCCCATGCAGTGATTTCCGCTACAGAACCATGTCCCATGTCCCAACCTTTTTGTAGTGTGTTGCTTGCATCAAATTCTAAATGGGCAAATATTTTTCAAAAAACAATAAAGTTTCTCAGTTTCAAAATCTGACATGTTGTCTTTGTACTATTTTTATTTAAATATAGGGTTTAAATGATTTGCACATCATTGAATTTTTTTTTTTATTTATGTTTTGCACAGCGTCCCAACTGTTTTGGAAATGGGCTTGTACTTTTACCACTGCTCAAGTATATTAGTGATTGAAGGAATATGCTTTTCACTCAGTTACATATTAGCCATTCATGTCTAGTTACTAATTCCTTTTTGTATTTAATTTAATTTTGTTTAGCTTGTTCTGTTTTGTGATTGGCCACACCTCTAATTTTTCTAGCTTTAGCTGTTTATTTTTTATTAATCCATTTTATTAATTTTTATTATTAATCCAAAAAAGAGAAGAACAGACAGAGTCTAACAGACACTTCCTATGTGGATAAATGCTGGATATCCTAGGAAGTTAATAGATTTACCATTAGTTCCTAACTACTTAACTAGTTTTAGTACTCATTATTTTACCCAAGTATTAATACCTTTATTTGAGTATGAATTTATCTTTATTTACATGTTTTTTTTATTCAAAAATCCCAGCTGGCCTTTATATTGTATGAACACTTAATGGTGAATACACCAGTAGAAATTTTCTGAAATTAGAACATTTGAAATCAGAATGTTTTTGTAATTATTATTATTATTGCTTTCATTGTTTCCGTTCTGGAGATACAGTGTTTTGTGACAACATTTCTAAATGCATAAACTGGCATAAAAAGGCAGAGCTGGTTTGAGCTCTGGGGTGCAGCTTGTCTAGGCAACACTACTGCATCACCTACAAAACACACTCCCTTCACTCACCCTCTGCTCCTTCATCCTTCTGCTTATGTATTCATGAAAGTGCATGCAGTAGTGCTATCCTGATTTCTGAGTGAGGCTGGGGTAGCGGATCTAAAGCACACACTGACGTTATTACCCTCAGAGAAACGGAGCTCCATTCACCTACTGCAAACAATCATCATCATACATTTTACAATCTTCCAGTATTATTATTTCTAATCATGAGACTGGTGTAAGAATTTTAAAAGATTATTTAACATATTTCTAGATATTTATTCCTGTAAAATGATTATGATTATTATTACAATAATTATTATTTTTATTACTGCAATGATAATAACAATAACAAAAACATTTTAACAAAGCAATGTCATTCAACATTGAATTGGTATGTGTAAATGAGATCAAGTGTAGATGTTACCGTATTGGCTGGGCTGGTAAAGATCTGCTCAGCGCAGATCAGATTGTTATGAGGTATCCTTACCTCATTTGTTTTACTTTTTAATGAACCTGTAAAATGTGCAGTTTTTACCTTTTTATTCAATATGCAGATCTATACATTGGAATGCACATGGGAATTCAGAATTGATCTTTGGGCTGTAAACAAAGAAGAAAAGAAGAGTGAGAACACCGCTTGTGGCAGAACAAAAAAATGTCAAAAACACGTTTTT
>JAILXH010164584.1:10099-21976 GCA_023558415.1 Piaractus mesopotamicus
TACACTAGCATGGCTGGTACTACATTTGGTCTGAAGGTACATCTCCTTGAGGAACACTGGTGACCACTGCATTAGAAAATGTTTTTCCACCCTATTACTAATCTATTCACAAAATTCTGCACTCTTGTGCCTCCTGGTGGTGTGCAAGATTACTGCAGAAGCCTATTTTCTCTTGACAAATTTGTCCCGACTACTGGTGTTAGTGTATTTTCTTCCTACCTGACCATTCTCCCTGATCATGATGTTGTCACTGTGGCGATCTCCAATACCCAGAACATATGTAGCTACACAGTAGCCTGCACAGGACAGCGTGAACTCCTCAATGGCCTGGTCCAGTTTATCCCTGTTTTTGGAAAGGAGATCATTTTGAAAAGGATTCATTTTGTCATTCCATTTTAAACTAGTCAAATACTACTATTGTGGTTTTTCTGTTGTTTTTCTCTTGTTTCTGTTGCTTCTCTGTCAATCTGTCTTATATGAACAAACAGAGAAACACACTCATAAGCACAGACTCCGATGCTGAGTCACAGGAAGTTCTTTGACTTATCAGTTAAACATTTTCACAGAGAGCTGTGGTTGAATCTTTTTATTGTAAGCAATGAGACTTCATGGCTCATTCAAGGGACATTCTTTTAAAGGGCCCATATCAGAGACAGCCAAATTTCTGGGGGTTTTTTTTTGTTTTGTTTTGTTTTTTTTAAGAGAAGAGTTTGATATAGTATGTACACACTATTAAAGTTTCAAAAATGTACCGCTCACTTGCAAAAATAGCTGCAAAAATAGCTTGTTATGAATTCACTTTTTTGTGATGTTATTAAGAGTATTTGCATACATCTTCATATTCAGCCTGGACTGCTTTGTAAATGAGGCACAATCCAGGACAGTCAATCAGAACAAAGAAAAAAACCAAAAGAAACACACACACACATTTTATTTATATACATATATACATATACATATACATATATATATATATATATATATATATATATATCCACACATGTACATATACATATATCCACACATATACATATATACATATACACACACACGTATACATATATATATATATATATACACACACACACCTACACACACACACACACACACCATATGATATTATATATTATATGTAAAAATAAATTATGACTATTTTTGGCACACAAACCCTCAGGGAAGAAAAATGAAGTAGGAGAAAAACATAGCACATGAACCCTATAAAAACACAATGTAATAAAATTGCAGGTTAATATTTAATGAGTCTCCCTGCTGGGCTGCATTCCTCACACTGCAACCTTCACATTCATTACTGCATAGATACACACTGACTGCAGAAAACACTACAACAGTCAAAAACATACTTTAATGTGCCTTTGCCTGCTGCACTTGGACTCTGCAAAAAGCATCCAGAACAACCAGTGGCTACGCATAACAGCTGTGCAAGCATTTGAAATATTTAGAACCTTTCCTCAAGCATATTTGTTCTCAGTCCACAGACAAATGCACGATAAATAATAGATAATACTTAACAAAGACACATTTGCGTGTAATCAACAGCTCTTTAGCGCTCCTCGCTCTCGAACTCAGATGTGCCTCACACTTCTGCATTTGCAGCAAGCATGAGCCTAGTGTTTATCACATCAGCCACGTCTCCTGGGAGTGGACTGGATACTTCTGCGATGGGAATAAGGCTCCTGTTTCATAGGAGCAATCAATGGCCTTCCCGTCCAACATCCACTACCAACAGGAAAAACAATCCAATAAAATGCAGCTCATCTGTGCACTTCAACAAAGTTTGGAAAAAATGTTTTGCATATATAATAAGTGCAGCCCAATGCTTGTAGCATATTATTGCTGCAATATCTTGTTTTTTTTTTTTCAGGACAACAACATGTGTATGTTAAAGGGGAATTCCACTGATGTTTTAAAAACATAATTAAATGGTTAAGATGTAAACAGAGTCTTTCAGAGTTGATGTCGAATGCTTCATTCTAGACAAACTCACAGTCAGAATTGTCCATAGTGGCTGTGATAGGAACCAGACCTCTGAAGCATTTAATGCCTCTAAAAGCTTCCTCACATAAAGGTTTTACACAAAAATGGTTACAAATATGCTGCCTGATGCCTCAGACATTGTTTTACAATAGCTTTAAAATAAGCTTTTGAAAATTTTTTAAATTCCTTCTCTCACCATCATCAACGTTGTCTTTATTATTGTTATTATACACATGATGACCTCTGGTTCGTATCATTACCACTGTAAAGAAATCTGCTTCAGCATGTTTCTCTACAATGCACTATTTCACTTAAAACCACTCTGAATGACTTTGTTTACATGTCAACAACAGAATTATGTCAAAATGTTGAAAAATCAGTGGAATTCCCCTTTAATATAACCAGGTTTTATTCTAACTAGCTCTGAGCAATTACTATTGGTCCATTCGTCATGAAACTTTCATACACTCTTAATCACTGCATTCTGGAGTTTATTCCTCTAGAAAATGTTGAGGTCAGTTTACCAAATTTGTCACCATTATATGAGGATGTGTCGAGCTGCTCATTTGGTTCTGAAATGTTTTTACTTTCTTTTCAAGTGAAAATGTTTGAGGAAAGAAGCCCCCTTAGAATAGCTGCCAAAGGCCCCCTTAAGCATGCTGGCCATTATTTTAATTTTCATTATAAAGACACAAAGTTGTTCACTGGGGTTTCGCTGACTTGCTAGCATTAGCGTTACAGGTTAGCTGCATTTTTACTCATTTTGTATGTGAGTTTTGCAGCTCATCAGAGTTACATGAACATGGACTCTAATCATTTGACATTAGTTTTCATAATATCATTATGTAATTAAGATCATGACAGTATATATTACATTAATGACCAAATAAAGTAATTACACTTTTTGGAAAATTCAAAGGCTATAAAAAAAAGTCATAAATCACATACTCTTTAAAATCACGACACACAACAAAGATTTTCATTTTTGTGCCATAACAACAAAATGGGCTGCTGTTCTGATTTTTTCACCTATCACTGTGTTCGTTTAAGATCATTTGTAAATGTGGTTTTGCTCCACAGTAATGGACCCTGTTTAAGGGGCAGGTGGGTCTTCTTCCCCCATCTTTACCTATACATGTGCACGCGCACGTACAATGATATGGCAGTCCATGCACATTCATTGCGGCGCTGAGAAGTGCCTGCTTCATAAATGATAAGAAATCAGAGAATGATAAATGATAAAAGAATTTACCACAGAGCTCAGCACAGTATCTCCCAAACCGCTGAGGCTGGGGGTTAACACTGTGTCTATCACCACCGGGACTTTCAGAGCCAGCCTGATCACCGCAGGCTTCCTGAGCAAGTCATACCAAAATACAGGACCCAGTGAACCCAGAAAACTGCAGTGATGGGGTGCAAAACCACCTTTCTGTGCTCACACTTAGAGGGGTCATCAGTGTCAGTCCTGAAGGGCTGGAGTCCAGCACAGTTTGGTGATTTTCCTACTAAAGCTGGTGATTAACTAATGAGGTGTTTCTGAGCACAGAAATCAAACCAAGCTGTCCTGGACTAAGGACCCTGGCCCTGCTCTTACAGTAGTGAACTAAGAACGGCATTGTAGTTGAGCCTGAATGTCAAAGTCAGCCAGTTTGCACGTGGACTTATTGAGCTCAGCTGTGGTTTGAGTATGACTCAGTCTAAGAGAGCTGCTCTCTGCAGCCTTGCTGACAAACAGCGCAGGCTGGGGTGGTGAGAGTGGGTAACAGAGCTAAATTAGTGCATCATTCTAGGCACACAGCTACAGTGAGGTATACAGCAAATACCAAGAACTCTCGGGTGTGTTGCACTCACCCTGGGTTCTTGGACTTCAGCCAGTTCAGAAGAGCGTCTTTGTTAAAGGCAGCAGTGGCGGCACTGTTGCTGTTGTTTCTCTGGATGTTGGCGATGGTGTCCGAGCTTTTCACCACCTCGATGACGCCCGTCTTATTCCCGGTGGACAAGCAGCCATACGGGATCATTCTGTCTCCCCCAAGGAGAGAAAGACATACGAGTTGAGTGAAACTGTGACACTGGTAGTGGTGGGCAATGGAAACTGAAATTTATATCACGGAAATTTTCACTGGACAGTACAGTGATGTCACGATTCACAAAAAAGTTACATGTATTGTTCAGGTCATTCTAAGTCGATAGAACACTATAACCTGCCATATTCAGACTGTACTATGAGAGCGTCAAACTGAAAATAACAATAAGAACACCAACTGTATAAAGTGTTGTTTGTTAATGAGAATACAGACAAATATGAAGGAAGCTGACCAATAATAGCTTTGCATACAAATATAATCCAGTCATCAAGTCATCCAGTTCACAGTGATGAATCGACTGCTTAGCCTGTTATGGACATGTTATTTATATTAAATAGCTAAACTGAAATATCAGTTAGGTTCTACATCATGTGTTTAGACCTTTTGCTGCAGAAATACAAACCTGAGGTCCAGCCCTTCAGTCTTCCACAGAATGTCCATTAGCTGAATCATCTGAAGGGTCAGCATATCTTGTCGCAGATCTGAAAACACCACAAAAAAGGGTCAACATGTGCATTAATATGTGGGAGAAAAACTGATATGTATTTCTATGTGAGGGATCTCTGACATAAGTATAGAAGACAAGGACTTTTTCATGCCTACCGTCTCCATTCTTGAAGATAATGCCCACGGTGTCTGCCTGCACCCACTTGTTCTTATACATCAGCCAGAGGGGCTTCATCTTAGAGTCCATAAACTTACACCTTTCCGTGCTGTGGAGAAAATTACAAATGTTATTTACAACCACAATAGTTACAAAAAAAAACAAAAAACCTTTACATATTCAGATGTACATATTAGTGTTTCTTACAATCATAGTGCATGTGTTCTTGGAAAATACCCTGCAGAACTATCCCCTTTAAATCATACATGCCATATAAATCACATACTGATTGATATCTGGTGCTTGATGCTTTTAAAACACCAAAAACCCCAGAAACCCCTGAAAACCATTATTTGTATTATGTATTTCACCTGTTAAATCACTAAAACACTATATAAAATACAACGGAAGAAGAGAAAATGTTTGTGTGGGACTCTGGCTATCGCTAACATCTTAACATTATCACAGTTCCAGTCATTCATGCTATCTGCACCATCCTGTATATAACAACAGGAAAACAATATTACTCAGCTGAAACAGCTGAAAACCAACAAGAACTGGTCTTTGATTAAAAACACTTTAAAAAAACAAATAAAAACTAATCAGGGTAAGCGTCACTAGCAATGAAATAGATGAGAGAAAACCTCAATATTCCCCAGTGTATATGTAATAATGTCACTGTCAACAGAACGGTCTCAATAACTGGTCAAATATATATACATATTTATACTGTATGCAAAAGTTTGGATGCCCCGGTCAAATTTTCAAAGTCAAAATAAGTTAACACATTTTATATTTGATGTTTTTGCAATGCTAAACACAGCAAATACATAGACATTGATATATTTTATTTTATTTTCCCTAACAAAACATGGAATTCCACATTTTTGACATAATGCAAATGGCAGTTGCCAGTTTCAAATTATGTAAAGAAATGACAACGGACAAAAATTGAGATACAAGGTTTTGTTCCGACAGGGACAATACATATATACAATGCACTGTGCTGTGTGGGGTCTGCTGCACAGCCGTACCAGATTTCGGAGAGGATGATGTTGGGGTTGAGGGGGGAAACAATGTCCGAAAGCGCCTCCAAGTACGTGTCCTGTTTAATGCAGAGCTTCATATCTTCCGTGATCTGTGACCTGGACGCTGACTTCTGACTGCCTGACTTTACAAAGTCATTCAGAGCCTTCATCTTATTCAGAGCTTCGTTCTGCAGAGGGAACAGAACATCCATGTAAATACTCTCTCGGCAAAATGCACTATTGTACAGTGTTGAGTCTTTAAGCACACAAAATCGTGAAGTCTGTCAAACCAAAGAAGCCACGGGATGCAGTTCGGCACTACAGTGTATTACATAACGTGACAAATAACAGAATAAATCCTAGTTTTAGTCCAGAACGCCCCCTTTTAGTTACTAGTTGATATTGAATTGACCCAAAATTTTAAGGCAGCCAGTAATTTCCTTTTTTAAAACAGCAAACCATTTTTTCAGTTTATTTAAATAAAGTGCAGTAAATAATTAAAGCACTATTAAACCCTAGAAGGAGCTTCTCTGCTCTGCCCACCTGCTTCATAAGGCTCTTTATATGGTAGATGCTTCCTCTGCAGTAGGCTTCCAAGATAAGGCCAAATCTCAGACTGACGGAGGATACATGCATTTCTGACCTTCAGGGAAAAATAAACAGTTCAGTCGATCTTGTGGAGCAGCTAATGTGTGGAACAAGAACCATTCTAGAGCAAGAGCGTACCTGAGGTGCCAGTACAAGAAGTGGCCTATCTTCTTATTAGACAGAGCTCTCTCCAGGAGGAAAGTGGTTAAGTCACAGTCCAGGTAGGACTCATATTTTAGAACCTGCACCAGCTGCAGGAGGTACTGAAATAGCTCATCATCACTGTTGAAAAAAGAAAAATAATATAATGTCATACAGAATGAAACGTTTCACACGACTTTATGGCATCGCTATCTGGTGTCGACCAGAGGAGGATGGGTTCCCCTTTTGAGTCTTGGCTCCTCACAAGGTTTCTTCCTCTTGCTCTTAGGGAGTTTTCCTTGCAACTGTCATCATATAGTGGCAGATTTTGATAAGTCAAAAAGAACAAGGCCAACGTGTCTGAATGTATCACTGGCAAGACGTCTGGTCAGACAAGAGTTTAAAGAATAGCTATAGGAAAAAGAGAAATACTAACATGACTGACAATGAATGAAAGTTAGCAGGCCATTCAATTTGGACATGTCAATATTAGCCTTTTTAGCTGAGCTTCCTCTTTGAAATGACACAGTGAAACCATTTAAAACCATAAATGACAAATGACATTATAATGTATTTGAAGAACAACACCAAACTAGGCCTGTACAAGCCTAAAACGGCTGGTTTGCTATCTTGCTTCCTAGCTGTTGAAATTTAGTACCTTCCAACTTAGCTTGATCTTAAATAAACAAATATTGCTCACCGTCCCCCTCTTAAGGTGTTATAACACCAGTCACAAGTTAGAACTTTTGCTATTTTCCTAAGACCTACTATGTATTTCCATGTATGCATTTTCTGAATTATTTTATTTACAACCCGACGGATAAAAATGAACCATTCTGTCTGCTTGTTGCAACATAAACATATTAATCCAAGTCCAAGCTAACAACTGCGATCAGTTCAACTAACTGCGATCAGGCTATTATGTAATAATTGTGACAGTCCTACACTATACAATATATGAATGAAATGCAAAGAAACAATAACTTAGTTTGCAACTTCGGAGGTCTGAGGGTGGTTCTGTTGTTAAGTCCTCCAGTCTGTCACTTCTCTCCACTAACTAGGTGTGACAGGTTTGACCACTTAAAGGAGGGGTGTACTGACACTTTGAAAAACACGAGAAGAGAGGGATCTCGCTAGAGAAGGCTGAGCAACACTGAGCTGTGTGGTACTTCAACCAAACCCGAGACGGATAATTTAAGTTCTGTGGTCATTTATGTTTCAAAACAGCTCTGACATATTCTCTCGTAGTTGGTCTCTGTGTCTGTTCTTGAGCCCCTGCTTAGGTTTTTGGTCACAACTCCTTCGCAGGACAGATGCAAACTATTTGAGAGCTCTGCAAGATAACAGTTCAAAGTAAAGCTGAGAGATGAAAGTAACGGTGGCGTGGTGGCAGCAGCGCAGGCACCTACCGCAGTTTCCTGAGGCAGCGGATGGTGAAGGAGCGGACGAGGGGGTCAGGGAAGCTGTAGTCCAGCAGCTCCAGAGCATGCAAGGCTGGCAGGTCTGGCCATTTCCGGAGCAAACACACCATCTGAAACAAAGGCCGACCCGTCATTGATAGCTCTATTTGTGTGAGCTGGTATTAGTGCTGCTAATAGTATTACTGCAATGAAGATAAACTGTATTAAAATTGCATATATTTTTATGGACATTAAAGGAGAATTCCACTGATTTTTCAAAATTTCTGCATAATTGAATCATCAAAGTCATTCAGAGTGGTTTGATGTGAAATGCATTACAGAGAAGCATATCAACTCGGATTTCTTTACAGTGGTGTTGATGGGAACCAGGGGTCGTAATGTCTACAACTCAAATATAGCCATTTTACTTACTATCCGAAATGACCAGTGAACCTACACATGCTTTCTGAATTTTTATATGTAATGCTGATGATGGTAAAATAGTGCTTAAATTGAGTAAAAATCAGCTTTCTTTGGGGGCTATTTTGTCTTACAACGATTTGCATGAACTTCAACGACATCAATGGATTTAAAAATATATTTTATGACAAAACAATCATCAAACATTTCACAGGCATCAGGCAACGCATGCTTATTTCTGTATGTCACAACAGCTTTCTGCGAGTTAGCTTTTACTGGCATTAAACACTTCAGACATCTGGTTGCTATCACCACCACTGTGACCAATTCTGACTCTGTAAGTTGCTCCAGATCACTCTGGAGAAATCACTCTGAATGACTGTGTTTATAACTAAACAATTTATTTCTGCAGCAATTATGCAGAAAAAAAAAATATTGCTGGAATTTCCTCTTTAACGTGTGCGTGCATTCATACTGAATACCGGTGACAACTTCAGATCGGAATAATTCATTTCTGGCTTATGTATATTATCACTGTCAAGTTAAAACCTCCATTTGAAAAAGGCAGCTGTCCTTTAATTATGTGAACACTTCATGCTGAATAGGCCAAATAGACCACAATTTTGTGATGAATAAACCAGTTATATTAAATGTACATTAACGTAACATTTAGTTATTTTTCCTTCTCCTATACAGTTGTCATTTCTGTGATATAACAGTGACAATATAATCTTAATCAAATGAAAATAACAGATATACATTGCTGTGCAAAAGGCCTGGGACAATGATATATAAAGCAGTTTATAAGGGCAGTACATGTTTATTAGATATTAGATTAAATACAAATAAACAATATATTGTGATTTTATGTTAGGCGGTGCGTTACTTTAAACGTTTCCAAAGCTCTCCTTGAGGAAGCCCAGTATTCACAGTTACCATCCAACAACTGCTTTAGCTAATTAGTCTTTCATTACATTAAGTCGGCTGCAGCTGATGGAATTTAATGAGTCTATGCAATGTCTGAGAGCAGCTAAAGTCAGGAACCAAACCTGTGTTCTTCTAACTGTGTTCTTCTTACCAACATATTAATAACATTGTGTGATGTGATGATGGTAGCTGTGTGTTTCTTCCTGTGGGGTAGTACAGCGATTGAGTAGTATGAGCATGATAGCTGGCTTTTTTTGCCCATCTTGAGTAAAGATTCCTTTTGAAAACTGCTTATTTTAAAGCTTTAAGAGCAACAATCGTACTTGTCTCAGTACTCAAGGCTTCTTTATATGTACTGAAAAAGTGGTTTCGATCCATCTCTAATACTAATATATAGTGTTTTATTGGCACAAAACATAATTATTGCTGAGACAAGTAGCCTGGGACAATTTCAAGACTACCTAAGACGTTTGCACCGTACTGTTCGTTATTCTGCAAAAGTCTTATCTAAGCACCTTGTTTAAACTGTCTCATGGCAGTTCTTATGTTTTTGTCTGTAAAACTATATTTAACAATAGAATAAATACAAATATGTAAATATACAGATAAAATAAAACAAGAATATCTTGTTTTCATTGCAGTTGATCTCTTGTGATCTAGTGGGAAGACCAAAGCTTAGGATTTCTCTTTGATGCCCCCAGCCACTGAATGTTGACTGAGTTTAATAATGCCAAACCAGGAATTGGATAATACTTTACAAATAATACTGAGTTTCCTTGAGGAGAGGTTTTTTAAATGGTTAAATGAAAACTTCGGCAAGCATTCAATCACTACTTATTGTATTAATATTATTTGCACTTTGAGTTTCATTTCAAAATGCTTTATATCCATTAGCAACAGTTTTGGATATCACAACTTTTTGAAAAGAATAACTAGCTGACGTATAACAGAAAACACATTTTTACTTTTCTAATAAAGGTTAATCGATCATAATATAGCACTAGTATTTCTTGCATATCATGAAAAAATGGAACATTCGTGAAAGTGCTCTACAAGGCGTTTTTGGAACGAATTTCTTCACTTATTCTAATTCTAATTAGCGTTTTTGCTGAGCAAATAAAGCTCACTGCACAGATAAACAGCTGTTTAAATATAAATGTATAACTTTTGCACAGTACTGTAAATCATGAATAACACCCTAACACGCTCCAGACAGCGCTGTTGACTGCAGTACCTGGGCCACGTCCTCATGTTTATTCCACTTGGTGATGAGGAGGAGTTTGGAGAGGCTCTCCGGGTAATGTGCTCTCACCTCCCCACGCAACTTCCACAGCAGCTCTTTCTCATCCTCAAAGAACTCGGTGTGGTTTTTATTGTCCACTATCTCTTTCAGTTTCAGATGCTGAGCACAGCAGCGAGAGATGCCACAGCGTAAGTGTATGGTACATGTGGTAAGCAGCTACATATCACACAGTCTATATACAAATTCTGGTAATAAACTCATGCAAAGAAGGGAACATTCTCACCTCCTCTTTCGAAGCGTTGATCTTCTCGCCGTTTCGCTCAGCTTCATTCAACTAAACAATGAGAGAACTTAAGCTGGAAGAACTGAACTCAAATGTTAGGCTAATGTAATGCTAAGCTATCATTTAATGTTAGGTCAGTGAGACATGGTGAGTATATCGCAGATTGGGTATTATTTACCTTTTCAAGCGGTGGGTAGTAGAGGGGATGGGGTCTGAAGCTGGGGAAGCGAATGAGTAGGCCAGCAGTGCTGTCGATGTTGGGGTTCCTCTCTACCGTCCCCATAGGATTCAGCAGATCTCCTTTATCATCTACAAAGAGAATATTATTAGTACAAATCAAACGTATTTTTAGCCAGTAATTACATTTCATCACATCTCTAAGCAAACTGTCCTTAAAGTTTTATTCAGGCCTACTAATAGAAGGTGAGTGACATTTAAATGGACCTAAAATGGCTGTTTTAAATGAAGCACATCAGGACTCACCTGGAGCTGAAGGCCAGGTTGACAGTAAGAACTCTCCAGTCTTCAGCTGGTCCTTGTAGTCAAACACCATGGTGTTCACCCAGGCCAAAGGGCAGTCCTGAGAGACAGAGTTCATTTGGATTCACATTAACCATGAACACATGAACCATAAACACTGTACTCTGCTCCAGAATGCTTCACTAATGTAACAAAATCATTATCTAAGATACTGAAGAAGACGAGAAAAGTTAGTTTTGGTTTTGGGATCTTCAGTCAAAAACTAGTTATAGCAGGATGTCTTGCGCTTATAATATGTATCTCAGTGTCATAATTGCCATAGACATAAAATAAGGTTTAATTTCCAAAAATGTTTGTAATAACTAGGGCTGTAAAAATGCACTGATGTACTGTGATCTATCAAACCGGAGATACTGATTAAACTTTGTTACGATCAAATAAATATTGTGGTATTTGAAAAATGTTTACCAGATAAAGCACTAGTTATTACTCTAGCAGTAAAAGGGGCATTTAGTGGGAGAATTAAGGTAGTGCAGTAAAGGCCGTAGCCCTACAGCACATCCTTTAACATTAGGTCACAATAGGACTTTGGGAATAAAGGGAAATTTCACCAATCTTTCAAAATTTCTGAAAAAATAAGTTGACATATCCTCTACAGAGAACACACTTAAATGGCTCTTTTCT
>JAILXH010164616.1:21444-32813 GCA_023558415.1 Piaractus mesopotamicus
GGTACAAAAAAGAGTAGAATAATAAAATGGTAAGTTGGCTTGACAACATTAATTACAGTGATAATAATAATAATAATACAAAATTAATACAAGCCCCTGCTGACTGCAGCATTATTTGGAGTCAAATGATCCACAGCCTAGTACTGGTCCACAGCCTGTGGTTGGGAATCTCTGATATATACATCTCCTTTGTATCAAGGTCAGCAGCAAATGGCCACTTCCATCAGACGCACGACCTGACCATCCCAACAAGCCCAGCAGGTCCTGAATCACAGTTAGCCCTGGAAACAAGTACATTCAAAAGTCTTAAGGGCAGCAAGTACATCAGTACCGTATCTGACAGGATATACATGAGGTAGGCTATCATTACTGAGCCGCTCTCGGCAGGAGTCCTCAGAGAGAGAGCACAATTATCATTTTTATATCACCTCTGTGCTAAGCTGGTCTCTATGTAATGTACTGAGTCATTGTTTTGTGTGACAGACTCGCTCGCTGATGTGAGCAGGGAGAATGAGTCGAAGATGCAATTTTGCACCTGCGTCAATGACGGCCACAGAGATATGCGGTCGGAAAGGGGACGAAGATGAGCTCTGACCCTAAACGGTCGTTAACAAGCTCACAGAATATTCAGGGCTGGAAGAAACAGGCGCGTCTGCTTTTGAATGATTTTGAAATCGCAAACTTTACAGTTAAAGGGCTGTAAGTTTCAGTTTAAGTGTAGCTCTTATGGTCATGCTACCAGTACTGGCCAAAGGTCACATCTAGTAAGTGAGAAAACCACAGCTGGAAAACAGTGCGCAGTAAAAGTTTCCCTCCCACAGCCTTGAAGTTGCAGAATGAATTTATGGCCACGCTTTACTTGGACAGTCCCCTACAGATTATCTGTGGATGCTCAAATAATAAAAGGGCCTATGGAATACTGAATTTTTTCACAGTTTTTGTAATAAAAGAGTATTAATTAATGTAGCATGAAAACATTGTTAAAGTTTCAAAATATACCAGTCACTCCCCAGTCCATGGAAACGAAGCTCTAAAGATAGTCTGTTTTGAATGTACCATTTTTGTGACGTCACAAAAAAATGTAATGTCGCACACATGCACCTTATTCATCCTATAGCAGTTCAGTCCTTCCCATTCATGGTGAAGTGATCATGAGCATTTCAGCTCAGCTCAACCCTGGACACTTGAGACTCAACTTGGACTTATTTCAGATTCATACCACAGAGACTCAAGTCTTGGCGAAACTTGATGCAGATTCACACCCCAGAGACCTGAGACTCGCCTCAGACTCGAACCCCACAGACTTGAGACTCCACTTAGACTGGAACCCCAGAGACTTGTCTCTATTCAAACTACAGAGACTTAAGACTTGACTCAAACTTGAGATTCAGAGACTCGAAGCTTGACTCAGATTCCAACCCCAGAGACGAAACTTAACTTGGACTCAAACCCCAAACACTCAGAACTCCCAAAGACTTAGGACTCTACTGGGATACAACTCAGACTCAAATCCCAGAGACTTGAGACTCTACTGGGACTCGACTCTGACTCAAACCCCAGCGACTCAAGACTCTACTGGGACTCGGCTCAGACTCAAACCCAGAGACTCAAGACTCTTTTGGGATACAATTTGGACTTAAACCCCAGAGACTCAAGTCTCTACTGGGACTTAACTCAGACTCCTACCTCAGAGACTCGAGACTCCACTGGGACTTACATGAAAGAACTCGTAAAAATTTTGATCAACCGTCATCGAGTCACACCACTAGCCACATCCAGTGTGAAATAAGCTGTCAAATGACGCTATACCTGCTGCATTTGTTATGTTCCTGTCTGTGGCTTGTTGTGGAGCCCATCAGAAATCAGCACTGTATTAATTTATACACATGCAAATGCTCTTACAGTGGAACTGGGCAGAGAGAACCTTAAAATGAGTATATTTTTGAGTTCATTTGTGCAGACTGAAATGAACAGGCTGAGCTTTAGGACTTTATTGTATTTTAATATGTAGCTGCTGTGCAGTGTTATATGTATTTTAGTCATCAAATCATTTCAATCAATGGAGGGTTATTCGCTGGAACTGACAGCAAAGCCTCTACTTTGGGTGTCAGTTGAATTGCATTAACATATTGGCACAGTAGGAATCTGAGAAAAGCGATAGAGTTTCCTGTAAAAGACAGAGCCGCTCATTTTCACCTCCCCCTCCTTCCTCGAAGAGCGAAAGAGCGGGGAAGAAAGAAAACATGAAGTGAAAACTTTTTAAGAAGAGGGTAGCAATTAGCACAGTGTTAATGAACTCTGGCTCATTATCTGATCAACAGGCCTGTGCTAATTATGAGCAGAAATGTCTCAGTTCTTCTGTAGCTTGTGTTGAAGCTCCCTCTGAACTGAAAACACACACACACACACACAGTTACCTGCCTGGCAGTCCAACAGTAGCGGTCAGCAGATCAGAGAACTATGAATTAGTGCTGGTTTAACAACTGCAGTGTCCAGCCGGGGATTGAGGCAGGAATTTTTCATGCTCCGCTTGTTTAGAAACAGAATCAGAATCATGTTTATTCAACAGGTATGTTCATATATGCCTACCGGCCACGTTATTAAGTACCTCGTATCTATGCTCATCGTCCATTCAATCAGGTCCACTTATCACATGGGTGCACTCTAGTTCCACAATTACAAACTGTAGTCCATCTGTTTCTCGGCATACTTTGTTACCTTGTGCATCAATGATCAGGACCCCCCACATGACCACCACAGAGCAGGTATTGTGTGGCTGGCATATCATTCGCAGCACTGTAGTGACACTGAGTCCTGTGCTGGTATGAGTGACTTAGCAGTCCACTTACTGTACACTCTAAACCCACCTACCTTGTTGGTTCACCTTGCAGATGTAAAGTTAGAGACAATAGCTCATCAGCTGCTGCACTGTTTGTGTTAGTCATCCTCTAGTCCTTCATCAGTGGTCAGTTTCTGGCCACAGAGCCGTTCTTAGCTGGATATTTGTGGTTGGTGGGCATTTTCAGTCCAACAGTGACATTGAAGGCCTGATGCACTAACCCTTTCGCGGCAGTTTCCGGCACAAATTGTACGCAAAAATGCTGTAATACATGTAATAAACGCTGCGCTTAACCTGTGAGCTATACAACAAATAAGATAAGAGTTAAGAGTTTCTGATGTGAAGTCTCTATGAAACAATAACATCTAAACATGAATTTAATTTTATTATGGAAGCTTAACCTTTTTTTTTTTTTTTCAGTAATAAACTACAGAAGTATCTCTCTATCTCTTGGGCTACATAATGAAATGTGTGTTCATGTGTGTAAAATATTCAGCTATAACACAGTTATTACACATTTACATCACATTTGCATTCCAGCCAGTTCACCTTCAAGTTAACATCATCTGTATTTTGTTAATATTATTTTTTAATATCAAACTAGAAATCAAAGCATCTATTAGAGTTCTGTAATTTTACAAATAGTCTAACACTTCAACCACACCTTAATGTGTGGTAGTAAAACGTGTTTGTAAAAAGTGTTTAATCTGATATTACTTATTACCCAGTAATTACACATGTACAACAAAACGCATATCCAGTTAAATGTATTGTTTGAAAGCACCTAGACCGTTGATTCATTTTCAGTATCAAACCCGATATTAACCCCGTGTGTCAAACACGAGGCTGTGGATCAAGTCAGACCCATGGCACAATCCTATTTGGCCTGCAAAATAATTGAAATTTTTTGTTAATATTAACCTATTTCACCATGAGCTGTGCTTCAGTTCCCAGCATGCACTGCAACATAATGTGTGCTACCAACCCCTCTCCAACAATGGACTATGGGACAGCACCACAAAAAAAAAAATAGATGCCAGGTGTCTGGTTCTAGCGAATGGGCAGTTTTAAAACACGTACTGTACACTAGGGACAATGGGTTTCAACCTAAAAACAGATTTCAGTCTCTTAATGCTCTGTCTTTCTAGGGATTTTACAAAAGGTCCAAAATTCAGGCTATACACCAACATTAAGTTGTGAAAGTATAGTATTGAACCTGCAATATTACACAGTAATTACACATTTAAACATCTCTAGTTAACTTTCAAATTGAACATAATCTATAAACTGTTAATGTGCTAAAACTTGAAAGTACTACAAGGCATAAAACACAAATTACTTAATCAGTACTTTGAAAATAAACTGTAAAACACAATGCAACACCGAAAGCCTTTTTATTATTATAATGTATGTGTTCCAGTTCTGTAATGCAATGACAGATATGTAGAACGAGTGAATACATCATGTATCCACTAGAGGAAATACCGGTGTCACATGCACTCCTCCCCGCAAAAGAGAAGGCAAAGCTTCAGCAGCTTAAGCAGAGAACGGTGACTAAACATGCTCGTCCCAAGGGGCTGCTCTCAGAGTTGTAATTCAGAAATAGCACTTTAATAACAAGCTTCTGCGAGTGTGCATCATTAATCTGCAAATTAATGAAACGCTCCACCCCCGTGTTAATTCTTCTTCTAGCATTATTTTTAGTTATGGGGCCAAGCACTTAATGTTTCCGTGCCTGCTTCCCTGTTTTAAATCCCACCCATCACCAAACGAGTGGCCCTCTAGAGAGCGAAGGCTGCGGGTCTGAGCGCCTAACCTTGACTGCTCTACATCCTGACATTATTATGTCTTCCTCATGAACATATAGCCTCCCTTATGCCCACTGCATATCACAATAAATACTGCAAACATGATGCGTCCTGCTTTAAAACAAACGTGTTAGTAGCATGATTGCGTAATGCTAATTAGTGGCCGTTCACTTTCATTTGTCCTTATGAAACGTTAGCATTTTAGGCTGGACTGTCCCTTTGACCAAATCTAGTAGCACTGAAGCTGAAGGTCAAGCGCATGGTCCGTCCTTTCGGCCGATTTTTGACCATCAAGACTTCGCCAGGTCCTGAAATAGTGACTTTTGTTTCTGTGTCAGGTTTTCTATTTTTCAAATGCAAAAAAATAAGTTGCTAATTTCGTCTGGTGCTCTTTCTAGACAGTGCAGGTTTAATTGCTAATTGTTAACCGGGAATGAATGCATTTGCATATTAATTAGGGAGCCCATTTACATTTTTAATTTGCCGCCTTCAAAGGGGGTGAGATAAAAGGTCGCACAATTTTAAATAATTTATGCTCCATTGCTGAAAAGAAGCTGAAAAGAAGTGCTCAGCTGATTTTAACCCCTGAGAGCTTTTACAGAATGAAGCGCTCCAAAAAATTGTTTTTACAAATCTAATTAAATGGAAAAGGGCTCAGAGCATGCCGGAGCAGAGAGCCACCCCGCATGGCAGGAGCAACGGCACCGCGCTAGAGATTCACCGTAAAGAAGATGTGTATGATATTTCATGATCCGCCTGCTCTCTTTTTAACCGTTCACTCATGCAGGTGTGGTCACGACCCAGTAAGGTGATCACCAGACACTTCCGCAGAGTCGGCACAACAAGACCACTTATTCTCCACACACAGAACGGCTTAATTACTGTTGAGAAAGCATACCGGCACAGTAACACGAAAGCAAAGTGATATAAGAAAGTTCATGCAGTAATATCAGACCGGTGTTGCTATGACAACCTTTCATCATAGTTCATTTTGCTTGAATATGACTAGATGTTGATGGCACATTTGTAAATACAGTGCATGCCATGCATTCTTCAGCACTTATGCGTCTGTGCACTTGAGGTAAATCTTGAATCTTCAAGTTCTGACCTACACTGAAGGGGAATTCCACAACTTTTTCAAAATTTCTGCAAAAATAAGTGGTAAAGATCTGACAAAGTCATTTAGAGTGGTTGATGTGAGATGCTCCAAAACTTACTGAGATTTGTTCACAGTTGTGGTGATAGAACCCATATGTCAGCCTCTAAAAGATCCCTTGCAGAAATCTCTTACAGTTGTATGCAAAATTTGGGCACCCCTGGTCAAATGACGTGTTGTTAACCATCTGAAAATCAGCAGACCACAGAGAACACACTTCTGCACATTTTAATGCAGGATTGCTGTTTATTTGCTGAATTTAACATACTGGGGAAAAAAAAAAAAAACATTTGGGCCGGAACAAATATGGCACAGTCAATCTTTTTTCCAATATGTTAAACTCAGCAAATGAATAGAAACTGTGCATGAAGCATTGAGGTTTTGAACTAAAACTTATTTAATGGTGCAGAGGTTCACGCAGGATGTTGTAAGACCAAATTTTTTTAGTAAACAAAATGGCTATATGTGTGTTGTAGACATGGTGACCCCTGGTTCCTATCACCACCACTGTAAAGAAATCAGAGTCTGTAAGTTTCTCGACAATAAACCATTTCACATCAAACCACTCTGAATGACTTACATTCAGAATTAATGTTTACATCTCAGTCTATGAATTATCCAACATTTTTGAAAAATCTGTGAAATTTCAGCAGGAATGATTTTCCGCTTTGACATTCTTGTGTTTAAACAATATCAGGTATTATAGCTGCATCCTCAAGCTCACCTAATGAGATATGGTATTTAATAAACGCTCCTGAACGCTAGGATATAAGGCTGCCCAGTATCTCTAGTTTCATGGAGAACAAAGTGCATCTCGTCCTTTAAAAGCATTAAGTAGCAGCAATGCCCTTAAGACAACAGGAAACTTTGTCCCACCATTGGGTTAGCTGATCTGATAGAAGGAAGTCCAGCCTCCTTAACTCGCTACTCCTTAACTCACTACTGCTAGACAAGTCCTATATTATTGGAAGCTGTGGATAGCAGAGGTCATATTCTTCCTTTTCTGGAGTGATTTACCTATTCTACAGACATCCCATGCATTTTTATGTACTGGGCAGGAAAGATATCCGGCCCCAGCTCATCTGAGAACGTAGATTGTTCTACATGTGCTAATTGGAAGATAAGTGAAAATTGCAAAATTAAGATACTGGAAGAAAAAACAGTTTTAGGGCTCCATCATTTGTTAATTGCTATCGCTGTATTGGCCTTTGCAATTCTGATATTACAAAAGGCTGTAATGCACAAATGACCTTCTTACCAATCACTAAACATTTTCTTGAGTGCTGTAAGCATCCTGACCAACATCAGATGTTGTAGATGAGCTTCTGTGGGTGTTTTGATGAATCAAGGCATTCGCACGATCCAACAAATGTGAAGCCTTTTGCTCAAAATTAAAGCTGAGAATCAAAATTCAATACTTTTATTGTTCATCATGCTATACAAAAGAAAACAAGTCAAAACATCCTCTATAGAGAACACGTTTCTGCACATTTTAATACGCAATCATGTTTATTTCCTGAATTAAATCAAATCAAATCATGTTCATTGTCACGACATTTACACAGGTGCGAAGGTGAGTGAAAATCTTAGGTGTGTAGCACCCCTGTAGCACTTAAATACAAAATACATAAGAAAAATATATATATACACAGTAGACTCTATACACATATACAGAACATATACTTTAATATACACCAGTATTGTACCATTCCAATGTACAATTTTTGTAACAGTTATGAAATAAAAGCCATTGTACACATTTCCATATATGCAATATGTGAATCTGAGGTAGATAATGAGATGCAGGATACACAAGGGATGGAGGTTTTTATATATAATCCAGATTATACAAGATATGGATAGAAGATGTATAAAATGTCTATCTATATGTGCAGGTGCAGATCGATTTTATATTGGAAAAAAATGAATTTTATTATTAGGAAAAATAAAAACATAATATGTGACCTGTGCAAACGTCAGGGCACATTTCTAACAGCAGAATATATATATAATTTGTGCACCAAAAATTAGTTCCCTGTAGAGGATGTGTTAACTACTTTCACTTAAAAAGTCACCAAAATGTGTAATTTGACCGGGAGTTTTTGACTGCAGATCTCCCTGCAGATCCAGACAATATCTCTTTTTTGAAATTGCTGAGATTCCTTCTTTTTCCTTTAAATGAGCTTGATGGCTTGTCTTCTACTTCCTGCATCTGAAATACATTGTGATTTTTTTTTTTTTTTTTTTTTTTTGACTCTCCTCTTTGTACCAGTGATCCTAATTACACACCCCGAATGGAGCAAGAGCTGGTACATTTAAATCTGAACACATCGCTCGTCCTCATTGTCTGCTTGGCATTTGGTCTTTGTGCCCATGCACTTAAATTACATCCTGACAATCGTACCGGTCATGAGGAACAGAGAGAGAGAGCGAGAGAGAGCGAGAGAGCGAGAGAGAGGTCTGTGTATGAAAGTGTGACTCGTCTGACCTCCTCCTCATAAGCTAACTCGTAAAAAGACTGCTCCGATCTACTCCGCCGTGCTCATTTGATCGACACAATTAACTCAACATTCCAGTGAATAGAAACCGAGCGCTTGAAGGCTCTGAAATTAACGGACCGCGCGGCTGGCAGATTCACCCTGGCCCCTAAAATTAAGTGAACCAACTTCATTCACCCCACTGAATGCAGCGAAGGGAGGGGGCCCTCTTGATTGAATAATTGATTTTCTGGAGCAGTCTATGTTTAAGAGGGATAACTTGACATCCTTTGGACTGTAATGATTGTAATTACTGCAATGACTGGTCATGTCAAATATGACACTGAAAGGACTGTTATTAACCATTATTATCCGCAAAGAGAAATTTTGAAATAGCGAGACACTTCTGTCTTTCGCCTCAGCGTGACCCACCTCGGCACTCAGAGCTGAGCGCGTGGCTGGACTGATGGGAGATCACCTCCTCTGTTTTGATGCAGAGAGGCTGGTTAATTGACTGTGCATTCAGAACCACTGAGGTGTCCACAGCTCGGATCACCAGCCTCCTCCGCTTTTAACAGAGGACGGCTGAAATCGGCCATTTGGGCTGCCTCAGCTGACCAGGGCTGTCGCTATCGGTTACAGGAGTAATCGAGTAACCTATGATGATTAATTAAGAAAGGAGGCCGAGTGGACTTAATGACAATAACGAGGCATGTCTGACCCTTTAAACATTCCAAAATACTCGGAAGACACTGGTGCTAATTCAGAGGGGGACAATTAGGGACCTCCACACTTTTTACAGAGATTCAACAGAGAATGGCTGTTGAAAAAAAAGTGCATAGAGTTGTGAAAGAGTGGTCAGATATCAATAATTATAGAGCTGTGCATTAAAAATGTAATTAAAGCCAAAATACATGTCATTTTGTTTTGTTATAGTCAGTATAATAGTTTTTTATAGTTACAAAGAAGCACTAACCTGCCCTGAAATCGAACACATCTGCGCTGCGTATTACCGACTTAAGCTTCAACAGTTATACAGAACAGTAATAGTTTTTCCTCTATTTCTTATTTGTCATCATATTGTAGCATCCTGCCATCTCTCCTACTACAAGCGTGTGCCTTCCAAGAGCCTCTTTGCATGGCCACGCTGCCAAAGGAGAGCGGGAGGCATGGCCATGTAAAGTGGCCGTGCAAAGAGGCTCTCTGGAGGCGCCACGCTTGTGATTGGAGAGACATGTATTGTTGTTTAAGTGGTTGATGCTTGTTTTACATGTGTTTACATGTTGAGTGTGTATTGGCTGTGTTGTTCTGTGCTGGGTTGTGGGGTAGTTAGGTGGGTTAATTGTCTACCATGAGGGAGAGTTGTATGGTTAGAATTGAGCTGCATGCTTCTCAGCCATGTTAGCTAACGTTGTGCAATGGTTCTTCCTTGCTGCATGGACAATAAAAGAGCATTCACCTTTAAAAAGCAGTGTTTTCCGTGTCTTCTTGTTGACCAGTGCAACAATATTTATCATTATTGGGGTTATTTTGGTATTCAGACTAAGAATTTTAGTGCCACAATGGACAGAAAATATGCCAGTGTAACAACAAACAAAATTGAATCTCTACGCTGAATATGTATGATATTCCAATTATTAGTTTTTTTGTTTTATTGTGGACATATAAAGCGTTAGATATGATTAAGTGTAACTGTAAGTGTACTTTGTTTACTCAATTCTATACTCAAATTGTTGTATGAAAGCTATAGCCTCCTGCCAGTTTTTTTTTATAGTCGAGATAACACAGAAAGTCCACGCTGCTTTCACTGTTGGATCACTTTGATAATTAGTGAGGAATCATGCACACATTCAGAATTTTAGAATTAAACAGGCTGTTTTGCTGCTGTGCCTTTAAGACAATGTATGTAAATGGGATCCATTCTGATTGGCTGCCCTGTGTTGATGCAAGGCATTTTTTTTTAGCCTTGCTGTATCAAAAAATGTGTTAAATGGTGACACTGCTGTATCTTATTGAATAGAATAATAAATATGTGAACAGGGAATAAACAGCGAAACAATCATCAGGCTCTCAGATCCTGAGAGCATCCGAGACCATCTGAGAGCATCCGAGACCCAGAGACCCAGTAACGCTCATCTCGTTTCGCTTCCTGAGACTTAAGAGTGATGCTTCAGTCCATTTCATCATCCAGCTCAAAGCCTCATTGCACTCCTGACAAATGCCCTGGAAAAAAAAACACGCACAGCAGTTTGGCAGCTGTGCTCATTTGCATATTGAGGCATTAATTAGCGAGTGTGAGTGGTGGGGAGAGTGTGACCATGGGGCTCGGAGCGAGGAGGGGATCAGCAGGGCACTGGAGGGGAGTTGCGCCACTGTCACTGGCCTATAGGGCAGTAAATAGGTGTAGGTGTGGGTGCAGTGAAGTGTCCATCATGTCACTGTAACATTATCTGACAGCTCAGGCTCTACTGCTTTAAACAGCAGTTGTACAAAGTAAATAAAAATAAAACAAGGAAAAAGATCCAACGGTCTAAATATATGATGTTAATACTGGCAATTTCAGAGAAAGTACAAACTATGTAAAAAATAAATAGCTACAAATCTGTATATATACACGTACATACTATAAAAGTATATACCATAAAAGTAGCTGTTACTTGTGATGGTTGTGATTCTTTTCAGTAATGTCAATGCTGCTCCACTTCCAGTTATGATTATAATGGTGCATTTCATGTTACATGATGACACAACTGGTATAAAAAAGGCAATTAAGCAATAATCTTCATTATGGGGATGGTAGATTTGCTGGGTGTTAAGAGGAAAAATCAAATAAAGTCATCCAAGCGCAGCGGAGGAAAGTGGAAAGAAAGCAAAAAGTTTGTTTCTGCATTTATTACCTGTTACTTCCTGAAAAAAAATAATCTCATTACTCACTATTTTACTTCTACGCTACTCTGTACCAAATTATCTCACTATGTTGGCAGATAATTTAGCTCATTTCAAGCATTATTTCTTAAAGAAGGACATTTGCCAATTTCTGCCAATATAGCAAGATAATTTCTCTTCGTAAAATTACTTAAAAAGTAGAA
>JAILXH010164638.1:12023-28153 GCA_023558415.1 Piaractus mesopotamicus
TAGAAAATGAGGGTAGATGCAAGGTAGGTGTACCTAAGTAAGCAGTGATTGAAGAATGCTGTAGTGATAGCGTTTTCTTTTTTTAGTAATGAATTGATTTGGGAGGCTCTTTGTGTGTAGTGGCAACATGTAACAAATTGGTAGTACACAACAGAAGAGGGACTGTACATAATACTGCAATACTGTTGTGCTGCCAACATAATGAATGAATGAATGGTATGTGTATGAGAGAGAGAGTGAGAGAGACGTGGTGGGTTTGTTTCAGGAAGGGCAGTGAATTCAATTTGTATTCATTTTCAGTGTCGCAGAAAGTGCAGGAGAGAACTACACATGTTGAGGATGGTCTGAGAATGAGTTGTCTGTGGTTGTGTGCAGGAGAACCTGTGGCTGGACAGTGTGTCTCTGCTGATTAAGGATTCTCTGGAGGGAGAGATGCAGATGATTGATAACCTGTCAGGATCTGTGTTTCATCATTACTCCTCACCTGCTGTGTGTCGAGACTGCAGGTGCCATCCAGCAGAGGTAACACACACGCACACACACACACACATGCACAGTGCTGTTCACACAGGAAGAGGTCACCAAATTATTATTATTATTATTATTATTATTATTATTATTATTAAACTTTGTGGATCCTACAGGGGAAACTGATCCTTTTTCTGCCTTACTATTCTCAGTCTGCTTTCACAGATTAATGTAGTAGTTCAGTGTAAAGTCTAATTTACACAGTTTTCCTCTTATAATCAATAACTGAGCCGAGACACTTCTAGTGTCCAAAGTTTGCTTCTTTATTTTTATCCTGGAGCTCTGAGGCATCCTGATATGTATAAAATGACATTGCATAGACAAAAAAGCCGATAATTTGAATTTGGTTTTATACAGTGAGTTGTTGAGTGACTATACAGACACTCTTGTTATTTAATATGCATCCACTGCATATGTCCACTTCATATTTACACAATATCTTCTGATGTTGCATATAATGTCTTTTGTCTACAGTAAGAAATAATAAACTTTTTGCAGCATTGTGGTTCACTTCTGGTTCATTCCTCCTGGCTCACCATCTTCAGTTCCCCAAGGTTACTAGGGTCCCTCTGCTTGGACAGTTTACTGTACATTTTCACTGAGTTTCATAAAAGGAGACTAGTTGGGCCAAGCAAACGCTTTCACCTTCTTTTTCAGAGAGTTATTTAGATGTGTGTTTGGGTTTTTTGTCTTGTTGCAGCAATAGTCTTCCTCCTAGATTCAGATTCTTGGCCAACAAGGTTAAATTCTCCTCTAATATGTATCTGTGCTTGTGATATTATGATGGTCCCACCTCCATACTTCTCCAGGAGTATGGTATTCATCAAAAAAACAAACAAACAAATAAATAAACAGAAAATAATAATAATAAGATACACAAGCAAATGGTAATCATCTATTACCTCCGCTAACATTACTATTCTGGTCACATTGTAACTGTGTAGATTCTGTTCTTATCTAAGAACAAATCTCAAATAAGAAAACATTGGTGAATGTCAGAATCGGAATAGCTGGAACACTTAAGAACAAGTGAATGAGGCCCAATGAGTGTGTGAAGTTATTTAGCTAATAATCGATGTGATAAATTGAATAAATTCTGTATAAACTTTTATTCCATTAAATCTATACAAACAGAGTGTATTTATACAAATACCCTTCGGCTGTACTTCTCGTGCACTAGAGCTGTGCTCTGTTCTTTCTACTCTATGAAGAGGTGTGTGTTTTCTGGGGTGCGATAGCCTTTAGATGGCTGCAGTAGTCTTTCTGAGCTTCCTTCTTTGAGCTAAACGTATTAAAACATCTGCCCAAAACATTAAGCTCTTCACTGCCCTCTGCTGGAGCGCAGTATTCAGACATTCTTAAATATGAGAGCCTATAATGTTACAGAGAAGGTAAATTTCTTATCAAAAACTCTAATTTGCTATTTTATTATTTAAACTGTTCAAAAAATTTGGATTCATCCCCATAAGCCTCCATTACTTTTGCAAAACTAATGAAGAAAACTTCAACTACATTTGGTGTACGCTGAAAATTCTACAAATTAGATCTTTTAAAATTATTATTGTCCTGGCTGGCAAAAACTTCAACACAAATAATGTTACAGTGGTGGAATAACAGCTTTGAATTAGTATTGTTTTAGTGAAATTCTGCCACCACATTGTTTTCATTGAGTCCTGGTTCTATGATGTTATCTGGAAAAAAATAAAAATAGCGAAATGTAGTGGGTTCTACTTCCTTCCTACCCAGGCAAGAGGACAAAAGCTTGAGTGACAGCATTATATACCTGTGCCCATCAGTTCATTTTTGGATGAGGTCAGTTTTCTTGTGTCCATCAGTCCATTTCAGATCAAGCTTGTGCAGTTATCCCCTTCAGTACAAAGACTTGACAGGTGTGTATTTTCTTTCTTTGTCTTCCTGATAAAGGATAGACTGATGTAAGTCTGGGTGATATGATGATATGATAGCATTATTACAATAACGTATGTCACTGATAAGCTTTTCCGAGCAAACCATGGATGTTGAGCACTGACCAACTCTATGTTTTGTTAAAAAGAGGTGTAGCAGGGGTTTCTAAATGGCCTATCTGTCCAAGGTTTCACCCTAATGTCGGGAGGTTCATAGCCAGTGAATGTCAGGAGTTTAACACAGCAGACAGCAGTCTTTTTAATTGGAAGTAGTGATGCACGGTTTGTGTACAGAATGTTTTTAATCACAAATGTGAGCACTGTGCGGTCCTGTTTAATCTGACTTATCACGCTAACTGCCAGCAAATTAAGAAAAACTAACTTGCATTTGATGTCCTCTGTTTTTGTGTAAGACAAAGAGAGAACGAGGAAACACGAAGCACATCATTTCACTTATTGAAGGGAAAATGTTTTGCAACACTTATCACCCATGTGAAAAAGTAATTGCCCCCTAAGCTTAATAACTGGCTGTGGCACCTTCTTATTCTTAGATATCAGTCTTTCACGTCGCTGTGGAGGAATTTTGACCCACTTTGCTTTAATTCAGACACACTGGAGGATATTTGAGCTTGGACTGCCCGTTTAGGTCTCGCCAAAGTACGGAAAACGGGAAAAAAAATTATTTTGTTTCTTATAAACCGTTGATTTCCTTACTTAATTGTGCCTGAGCTTCAGATGATGAACTGATGACCAGCCAGTCCTCTGCAGAATTTTCTGATAGAGACCAAAATTCAAGGTTCTGCCAATTATGTCAGGTTGTCCAGGCCTTGAAGCAGCTAATCATTCCCACCTTGTCGCACTACCACCACCATGTCTCATTGTTGGTGTGGAATGTGAACGCTGACCTTATCTGAGGAAAGCGAGGCCTGCAGTTCCTTAGACGTTCTGGGTTATTTTGTGACGTCCAGGATGAGTCACCGCTTTGCTCTTGGAGGAATTTTGTTAGACCAGCCACTTCTGTAGAGATTGACTACTCTTCCAAGCTTTTACCTTTTATATAAATAAATGTAATAACTCTCACTGCGGTTCGCTGGGGTCTCAGAGCCTTAGACATGGCTTTGTAACCCTTTCCAGACTGATATATTTTGATAACTTTCTTTCTTATGTCTTCCATCAAACTTAATAGCCTTATTCTTATTGTATTGTTTAATGTTTCTTCAAGTATTCCTCAATATTGCCCACCCAAAGCGGATGTCAGTTTAGTGGGAGAACAAGTGCCTTCAAGCGCAAACTTCATACTCCATGACCCGTGACTTCACTGCACTTCATTTTTCTCTCTGCGTCAACCATACGAACAGCCAGAGCCCGCCTGCTAAATGTAGCTGTCAGTTCCTTTTTCACATATGTACAGTATATGCTCTGCCTACATCATGACATTTCACACGGAAGCCGGACATGTGAGTCACACTGGGAAATATGCAAATGTATGTAGATCCTATGGCAATTAGCATAAGTTCTGAGTCTTCCTTCTATCTGTGCTTCCATATGTTAGCAGAGGAAAGAGAAGGGCAAAGACATCCACTCCAGCTCTGGCAGCTTGAGCCAGTCCTGTGAGTCTATGATCAGTCTATATAATGATGCTGTATTACATACGATACATAGACAAAATGTTTTTGCAAGACAAAATTAAGACCACAATTTGTATTCCGAATGGGAAGGAATCTCAAAACCCCAGTGTAAACCACTCCTAGAACAGAACAGGGTTTTGTTCTTACACGGATTGAACCTGAATCTTGCCAGATTCTTTGCTTAACCCTCTAAGGTCCCTCAAGGCAAATATGCCATGAAACCCTCATCGCACATTTTAATTATTTCTCAGTTGTAGCTCATCGAAGAAAGCAGTAGACTTCTATGGGAAGTGCAGATTCTAAGCCTTCAATCCATTTATTTGATCATGATTTTAATATGTTATTGTGCGTGCAGTCATATGGCCATACGACTCTCCTTTTTGTATTGAACGTGTTGTTTCTTCATCAGATCCGATTGGCAGAAGTGGAGCAGGCCTCCCTGATGTCAGAGCAGCTTTCAGACAAGTCGTCATCACCAGTGCTGCCTGATGACCTCAGCCTCGATGACCACAGCGTTTATCAGCTCTTGGTTAGAGACAACAAGGTGACTTTGTGTAATTGTTTTCCTCTTATTCACACAACTAGCGTCTAGATCCATCGGTTAGCCAATAATATTGGTCATATTAATAACTTGTAGTTGTATCAGTATCTGCGAAATATCACAATAACACACCGATAATTAGCGACTTTTATTTATGCGTATTTATTTATTTATGTTTCACCAGGATTCAAAATCACATTGATAAGGAGAAAACTAAGGCAGTTGTGACACTGGGGAACTTAATGAGTCATGCGCTGGTTAACTATAGTACTGTGTAAAGTACTCTTTCATTTACATAATTTCCAGTCAAAACGGTCATTAAGTGCAAGTTATTTATTTGTTAGTGGATATTTCTGAGGAGGTTCTTGTATAAGCAAGAGTAAAGTCAAAGGAAAATAAGTGAAAACAGGAGTTTCCGAAACGGATGTTCAAAAAAACATGATTTAAAGATAGAAAATGGGACCTAACAACCACCTGTAACACCTGTTAGACCACCAAATCTGCCCCCATCAGATAAACAGCACTTAAAGCTTTCATCTTTGAGAGAGAGGAGAAGATCAAGCTGATCTGAAAAATCCACAGGTTTTTCTGTCCGTCCTTCCACTGTGAGGAGACAACTCACTGCTTTGAGTCTGAGTGGATGTGTAGCTGTAAAGACGCCATCACTTGAAATGAAATAGACAACAATTTGCAAATCAAACAAAGAAGCAACTGGTGTTCACAGAACAATGGACTGACCACCCCAGAGTCCAGAACTCAACATACTGAATGTGTTTGGGATTACTCGGATCGTGAGAAAATGCAACCAACTTCTAAGACTGAACTTTGGAGGTGTGGAAAAGTATCCCTGCAGATTGCTTTGCAAAACTGAAAACAAGTCTCCCAAAAAGGTTTGGAAGCTGTGATAAACATGATACGTTGACACATCAAAAGTTGAAAATATTTATATTGTTTATATATATATTTTTTTAAATGTATGTTTTCAACTTTCTTCCTGATGCTTAGAAAATAATAATAATAATAATTAATGGTGGTTTTGACTGGAAACGTATTAAAACCTAACCTTTAGCATGAGGATAGCATGTTATAACAAGTGAAAAACAACAGTAATGATAAGAGGTAATAAACAAAAACCAAACACTCAAAGAATTCTGGGTAGCTCCATCCCAGTGCCACAATATTTACATTATTTCACACTGAAAGTTTGTGCTATTTTGAGAGTTAGAAATATGTGATCATTGAGAATCAAAAATCATGTATGTCAGAAAAGCTAACTTAAACTGCTGAAATATAAAATTACAGTCTAAAATTAATTTCTGCTGATATTATCCATAATAGGAATTTTATCCTCGTGAAATTTGATATTGGTATTGGCCATAAAATCAATAGTTCCCTAATATTATAGTATTGTAATCCCTAATATTAAAACACTGTATTTTTGAAAAACATTATGGAATTCTGTTTATCCATTTATGATGAAATGCTCACATAATGTAAAGAGCAAAAACAAATAAATAATGGAGTTAAGAGGTTTTTATATGACAACGATGATTTGCACACACTTATTCACAAACCCACAGGAAAGTTACAGACATGTTTAGATGTCCAAGAATGTCATCTTTGGCCCCAAAGGACGCCACACTGGCTGCTGATTGTTCATTGCTTAATCTTAATTTGCATGTTTCAGCACCTAATTAGCTAATCAATGCATGCTTAACTACCCAAATACGCAATCAGTCTTTCTGGAACTGGTGTATTCTTTGCGCTTTTGGGCCTGTCAAGCCAGCTGCTGATGGCCAATTGTCAAATCTCCTCTGACTCACTGTTTTTTTTTTTTCCACTGAATCACAGCTAATTTGATATCCACTTCATAACAATACGAATCAAATGAGCCCTCTGAAGCTCATAATTATTTTGCTCAATTCATTATTGATATTCTGTGTTCTGTGGACTTGAGGGAGGCATGGAATCGAATACTAAGGGAACGAATCGGAGAAAAACAGCGCGGCCTTTAAAAATGCATTACAGATTCTGTTCCACTGGGATACAAAACTGACAGCGTTAGAATGCTAATGTGTTAGAATAGGACTAACAGGGAGGGAGTAATGATATAGCTTAGTGTAAGACAGGCTTTAATTTGCCATGAGCTGCCTTTTAGGCAGACCCTAACTGATCATTTTTAGACCTTATGCGAATTAGCAAATGGCTGAATGCTAACTCAGTGCTAGCAAACCTCCTTGACACATGGCCAGCTAAAAATGCAGGCAGTGAGGTTAACTGATATAGCCTACAGGTAAAGCCAACCCAGTGACGAATATTAATGTGTGTGACCTTTTAGCCTTGCTGTTCTGAATGATAATGTTTATTAGCATCTGTGCTGACACGGCTCCGCACGCTCTGCAGGAGGAGAGAGGAAGCAGCAGGTCTCAGAGTTTGGAGGAGCTTCAGGGCGCACCAGGGGAATCCAGAGGGTCCTGTGCTCACAGCAGAGCCCCCAGCCCGGGCAGTGAAGGTGGGGACAGGTTGCTCGAGCTGGACCTCCAAGAGCGGAAAGAAGCAGCTTCTCATCAGCACATGCCATCTCACAGTCAAGGTCAGCATCAACGTCCGCATGCACTGGCATGCGCAGATCCTCAGATATTTAGGTCACAGAAGGTCACAGACATGCTTAGGTGTCCGACAATGTCATCCTTGGCCTCAAGGGGCGCCACCCTGGCTGCTAATTATTGCTTAATTAATCTTAATTTGCATGTTTCAGTACCTGATTAGCTAATCAATGCATGCTTAACTGCCTAAATACTAATCCAGTACTCATGCATTCTTTGTGCTTTTGGGCCTGTCAGGCCAGCTGCTGATGGCCAAGCTTTATAATACCTATAATATTTTAATAACAGGGCAATAAAGATTCTAGTTTTGCTTTTTAATGTACAGTTTTCCTTTAATAACAGGTCTCAGTCTTGTCCTGATGAGCAAGCAAGAATGAAAATTCATTTTTCATACGTTTCACTAGTGTTCAAATCACTTGTCATATTAATCGTGTTAATCTTTGTTTTTATTTTATTCAATAATATTTTTAAACCATATAGACTGAGATGCTGTAAGCTAGACACCAGAATATGTTTAAGATGTTTTATTCCAGATTTCAAGTTTTTTTGGGAACACCAAGAACTTATTAAACATTATATATTATATTGTTTGTTTATAGTCATGTATGATGATATCTGCCTCAAGATTTGCCACTTTTTAAATATTAGGTATTTTTGATGGTAATTTTATTAGAACTTTATTCTCCGTGATATACAGATTTCTCAATTAATAGGGACTTTAAGGGGAATTTCACTAATTTTTCAAAATTTTAGCATAATGAATTAATTCAAATGTTTCTAGACAAACAAAACAAAAGTAGTTTGATGTAAAATGCTCTACTGTATAGAAACTTACCATGTCAGAATTGTTTGCAGTGGTGGTGACAGGAACCAGACATCTAAGGAGATTAATGCCTGTAAAATGTCCCTCATCTTCCTGCCAGATCGATATTTCATGAAATGGTTATGAATATGCTGGTTAATGACAGACATTGCTTTATTATAGTTTTGAGATTAAGGTTTTTTTTTATCTGTTCATGGCGCAGGTTGTTGTGATGCAAAATAGACCCTAAAGAAAACGTTTTTTTTTCACATTTTCCACTATTTTATCATCACTAGCATTCTCTACAATTAACCATTTTACCTCAAACCCCTTTGAATGACTTTGTTTACATTTCCCCCTGCTTCCTGCCCCTGTGGTCTGCTGTTGCACATTTTTCCTTTGTGTTGAATTAGATTTTTATTTATACTAGATAACATATCCCTTTAGTGAACTCAGTGCACAATTTTCAGACCCTGGTCAATAAGTTATTTTTTCCATTTTGTATGATGATATGTCATCAGCTCCGCCATAATGAGAGACTTGTTGCTTAGTGACTTTGATTTCCATGATAACAGGGACCATTCGTCACCGTCGCTGCACCATCATTGCTTAAAATCCCTGTTTTGGAATCATCTACAGCTCAATTCATCTTTTAGGACACATACAAATTATTTATAGTTTCCTACAAATTAGTTGATAGTTGTGAAGTTGTAGTAGCATCTCAGTACAGTTTTATGTTGTTAACGATGTGGATTCTGTTGTAAATGTGTGCACGTTTTAGTGCTTAGGAACTACCGCAGTGCAACAAAAAAGCAGCATGGAGCTTCTTTTATGCAGTGATAGAAAACATGCTGATCCATTTTACTGCCCAATCATGGACATGCATGCACACCAACTACTCTGGGGGGCAGATATTAATTAATTAAAGAGCAAAGACAATGTCTCTGAATGTTTTGTCAATGACATGTTAGGTTAGGTATGAAAGGGTTAACTACAGTGCCTCCAAAATATCTGAAATAGCCGGCTCTGCTGTGTTTTGGCAGAATTAAACTCCACCTCTGGGGCAAATTGTGGCACCGCAACCACACAATGTCAGTTTTCTTCCATTAATACAGTGCAAAAAAAATACTAGTACAGTCAACATGATATTAAAAAATTGTGTGCAGCATCCATTTTCTCTGTTTCCCTCTAGTACTTTTCAGATTTGTGAAAATTATGCGGGTGCAGTGTTAAATATTCATGGCATCCTGGTATAGCACTGTATGCGGAGACCTCAGGCTGTCTGTCACCAAAATAAACACAACACTGAATGATGGAGACAGTTAGCTAGTTAGGATCACTAGCACTGAAAATGTGATTCAGAAACTCAGTGTAGATTCACAGTGCTTTCCAACAAGGATACATTCACGCTGCTGGATTCAGTACTCAGACTAATGAGATTATTTCTAGAAAGTTAGTTCTGATAACATGATCTGTGGATTTGTCTGAAATGCTTTAATTCTGAAAATACGGTGATGTTCAAAAGTATCTCTAAATGACACCCTTCTAGTTAGAATTCATCTACTTCAGGGTTCACCCATTGATGACACAGATGTTCAACTGCACATATGGAGTTTGTATAATATAATATCTGGAGACATGTTTTGCCAAATGAATGAGACACACATGAGGTCACCTTGCCCAGTGCCAAGGATCAGCTAGAGGGGTTTTTAGTAAATCACAACAGCCACTTTTTAGTGCCAAAACAAGGTTTGAAGCAGTGCACAGTGATTGGTAAATCTGCCCCATAGTGTAATTTTGCAGTGTATTATTATTTGTCCAATAGTAATTTAAACATTACTTACACTTAGTACAAAAAAAAACTCGTAAAAACCGACCATCCTCCCCTTTCCATCCCCTGTGTATTAATATGATTGCTATATGATTATTATGATCAACAAGTCATAATCAGGGCCAAGCACACATGCACCTACAGAAGATGGAGCTATGTAGAATTGCATGCTTTCACTCTTCATTATGCTGTTAAGTGTTTGGTATAGTGTGTGCTCCCGACATCTGGGTTGCCAGGTTTTGCCATTTTCCCAAACACGGCTTGGTTCAAAATTCTGCTTTGGGATAAAATGTTAAACATTCAGTTTCTGGTGGATGGTTTTTTAGGCTAGAAGACTGTTACTGTACCTGGCAACCCTGTCCACTGTGGAGAATGTGGAAAAGTTGTTGGTTTGAAATGGTCATTTCTTTTCACAACTATATCCATGCCTGAACTAAGCGGTCGAAAACTGAAACTAATTTTGTGTAAATTAATACTAAATTTTAAATATTAAGTAAAATGCCTTCCTGATCAACCCGTGGTCAAAAAGTGAAGAAAATGAGTAAGATATTTAAGTCGATCGGTAGGATCAACTTAAATTCTAACTATCTAAATGGATGTGTAACATAAGACAGGTATGTCTGTAATTAAGTTTTATAACTGGACTAAAATGGGTGCTTAATGAGATCTTCCCCACTGTGATGTGCGGATGGCGTCGCCCATGTGTCAGAATTAAAGACACACAGACGTTTCCCCATTCAGCAGCAGCATATCTGTGCTCAGGCCCACTGATGACTGTCAGTTAGTGTAGCACAGCTGGTGGGCCATTAGCCTTTGCTTCAGCTCTGCTCACTATGTGTGGTGACTCACTACCTGCATGCGGTGCCTTTCTGACTGCACTTAGTGTTTAACTGATTGTTTCACTGACTGTGTGTGTTGTGTCACTGTTTCACAGCCTCTCATGGGTTTCACTGTTTGTGTGATTTCCTGCTAAAGGGCAATGCCAGTTACAAATAATACTAATATAATAATAATAATAATAATAATAATCTTTATTTATATAGCACTTTTCATGCCGCTGCTGTAAAGCAGCTTAGAGTACTTTACAGACAGATGATAAAAACAATGATATGGATCAAATTAAAAATTTATTTTTAAAAAATAATTTTCATTCCATTGAGTTTGTTCACCTGACTCTCTTTCCACTCGCATTAGTGCCAAAGCTAATAAAGCTTGAGGCTTGTTTTTTTAACAGAATCTGAGTATTGGTCTGATGGTATCTCTTGAGTTTTGATGATTTCATGAACATTTACTTTAAAAATGTAGCATAACTTTTCAGGGCAAAAAAACCTCTTGGTTAACTCATTGATTAAATACAGCCTTAGGGATTTAAAACATTTAAATTCAGGCATAGTGTATGCGCAACAAGGTCATTCCTGATCTGCATGCTTGTGAGAGGAGGTTGGTCAATAGGATCTCTTCTCCATTCTTTGGAGGTTTCTTTGGCAGGCACATTTCTAAATCTAAATGCTTTGCCTTTGCATTACAGTCGAGTTTATTGTGGTACTGTGTCTTTTCGTTTCCCCTTTCTTTTTCCATTAATATCTTGTTGAGGTAACTTTTGGTATGTTTGGCTTTGGTAAACAAAGCCGGTGAACCTCAATACATGGCACTGCTAACCCAAAAAGCAATGCGGTGTGACGTAACTTCACAGTCCCTATTGGTAACCTTGTGTCAGCCTTAGATGCTCCACCAATGTGTACATGGAGCGTCTGATATCTATTGAATGTCAAGCTGCTACCACTATCTGGATTTTGTCAGTTCCATTCTGATAGTTTCCCATTGATTTCTTTTGTTTGCAGTGACCAAATGCAGCATACCCCGGAGGACAGGCAGTTGTCCAGCTAGTTAGACTAGAAGAAGCTTAGCTAATGTTATGGTTGTTCAGAAAAGATCATGATTAAGTCATGACAAACTTTCCAGGAAAGTGGAGAGTGGAGGCATGTCCAATGTTCTGCTGCTCCTTTAGCGCATCCCCTGCTGCATATATTGTCACATATTTCACCGTGTCTGTGCATCTTGTCGACAGTCTTTCTGACGGATTGTGAAGTCTCGTTGATGGTTTCTCTGACTGGTGTCTCTGTGGCAGATGGCGAGAGATGCAGCAGTAGCAGCAGAGGTGATGGGAGGGCATCCTCTCCTCTCTTTCATCTCCCGGCAGAGTTCTTCCACCCAACTACAGCCGTCCCCCAAGGGAGCCTGGCAGCGGGGGCGGCCCGGGCAGGACGAGCTGGCTCCAGGCTCACCTCACCAGCCTCTTGGGCCTCGCTCCGCTCCCCTGGGGCCAACAACAGGGCCGTGGGCCAACAGGTATGATATGTTCAAGGTGAAGAGGTTTGATCGATACTTGAGCCGTGACTCCCTAAAGCTATTTCACAGATCAGTGTTACTTCAGGGTCCACCAGACAGACAATGGCAGACAGACACACACACACACCAGAACCAAGCCATTTAGAACACTGATTGCCTGGTGCAGCTGGACTGGGAGCTACACTCTTAAAGTGCCAAAGTGAGTTCTTTGAAGCAAAGTCGTAGTAGAACTACTTTTGGATCTTTAAAGCAGTGGTTCAAATCAGCCATCAGGAACCCCCAGACAGTCCATATTTTGCTCTATCTATATGTGTTGGGAGTGGGGTCGAACAAAATTGTGGACTCTCAGGGGATCCCAGAGGACCGGTTTGAGAACCACTGCCAAAGAACCATTTTTGTAAATACGATTCACAAAAATAAAGAACCTTTTTTAAAGTTTAAAGATATTCAATGTAATGTAAAGGATCAATAGCAATTAATATGTGTTCAAAGAACTACATGTTTAAGCCAAGAACCATTTAGGAACCTTTATTTTTGAGAGTGTAGGTTATAGCAAAAACATGGATCTGGTGGTCCATGATCACACCATCCTAGATCACAGAGATGTTTAAAATCTGGTTGCTAACAAAATTGAATGTGCCACTTCTTCTCCAGGCCTAATACTGACATCCAGTTTCTTTCCCTCATGCAACATCAGTGAGTTGCCTGAGTCACTTGGACTGCTTGTGGGTTATAATGAAAGGCTACACTGAAGTCCTGAACCACTGTAATCTCCAAAAATTTGTGTGTGCATTTGCTGACAGTCCTGGTAATTTTATTTGCTGTATCCCCAGGAATGTACTTGACCTTGATATTCATTTGTGTGACAAAAATGTACTTAGTTGTCTTTAATTTTAGACAACTAAGCCTAATTTAAGTGGGGCTGTTGTCATGTACATTATTTTTTTTAGTAAAAGGTTTTATGTAAATCTGTAGTTCTCCTGGTAACACCTTGGTATCTCCCCCTTCCAGCCCCCATCCCACAGCGTGTCCTCTCTGGCCATGGGCAGTTCTGAAGGCAGCCTACAAACTGCGCTGGAGGAAGGCCTAAGCTTTGGTGCATCACCTCCGCGAGGCCTGACTTTACCCCCACCTCTGATCTGCCCTCTGCCAGAAAGCACCCTTCCCTCCCCGGGCCTCAGCCAGAGACTGCGACCTGCCCAAACTGGCTCCAGTCTCCAGGCCACTAGGGGGCACCAGAGGAGCCAGAGCAGCTGTGGCGGCAGCACCAGTCCCAGCTGCAACAGACAGGACTCCATGGACCCTTCAGACGAGGATACGGACATAGGGATCGGCGGAGGATCAAGTCAGGCAGGCAACAGCGAGCATTTGTCGGAAACTCTCAGCAGCCTTTCGCTAACCTCGCTCCTCACGCCTGGCTCACTGGCGCCGCCGCTGGTCAAAAAGTGCAACAGCACCGGGAGCTTAGACCAAGGCAACCTTTCGGTGCGGAATAAAGACGGGCGGCAGTTTTACGGCATGGACCAACATCAGTATCTCTCTAACCCTTGGACGGAAGAGAGAGGCAGAGGGGGAGGGGAGAAAGGGATGACGGGACTGAGGTTAAAAAGTTCCAGCCAAACGATGGACGCTGGTTCTCGCAAGAACAGATGAAACGTGCCCCTTGTTTTGTTGTCGTCTCGCTTGCGTTGCTCTCCAGACCGAGAGAGATGCCTGATCTGTTCTGTGAACTCCCCCCTCTCTCAGTCTTTCATCCATAACACATCCGTGTTTTGTGTAGCCTTGACGAACAGGTGAAGCTCACCAGAACGAGAGGACAGGAAGCCAATGAGGAGCAGAAACAGCAGCGTGTTTCATTTGAGGCATCCTAGAGGATCTTGGCGTCAATGCAGAAGCATTGCAGTATAAACGGTATAAATCTTCTTCAGTTGTAAGGAAAGGCCAAAAATGGAGTGAAATCTTCCAAAAATAGTGCACATGAACTAATCCTGTGTAGGTGAATGAAATCTGGATGTGTGGGAGTTGTTCTCAAGGTTGTTTTTTTTTCCATGAAATTCAGCCTGCCTTGATCTTCTACATGCAAAAAGGTGACATTTCAGGAAAGAAGCTTTGGGGTGACTCTTTTGATGTAGGACTTTTTGATGTAAGACAACTGCGGTTTCATCCACAGATAAGGTAGCAACGATCAAACTTTTGACTTAGCAACCTCCCTTAGTAAATCAAAGAAGAACGGTGATAGGTTATTTTCTAAATGTGATCCTAAATATTAGATTTGTGTGCAGGTCTGTGTGAACTGTCTCCATATGGCAAGTTAGATATTCTTAAATTTAAAAGGAGGGCTAATTTTAAACAGTAATTTAGTAGCTAGATTTTTTGGGGGAAATAGCTGGAAAATACAGCGAGTAACCAACTATAGAGGTGTTTGGTTCTTGGCTGTTGGACATGAAGATATATTCTGAAGGGGGAAGTAGCTCCAAATAAATGTTAAAGAAATGAAAAAATTGGGAAAGCAACAGAACCAAGGACGTCTTTGCAGTTGTCGGGATGCCGCTCCAGCAGAGTTAAAGCGGCTTTCCATTTTGGGACACGAGAGCTGATGTCGGAACATGGTGTTCTACCATAAAGATGTCAAAAATGAAGAACTTTACTCATTTATTTTTACAAGAGAAGTAGTAGAAATCTAATTTTCCTTATCCAAATGTTTCGTGTTGCAGCTCTGTTCATTTCTCATAACCATTTGCAGTTTTACACGCAACGCAAAATTGCTTGAAATATGCTCTGAGAGGAAGTAGGTGTCTACTTAGCTATGTAAAACCTTGTTTTTGCAGATTCTTTGGTTGAACAACTAACTACTGGAAGGTTTTGGAATTATTCAGGGGCCAGAACAAATGTCTTTCAGGAATTATGATATGCTTATAATTCATACTGCATGTGACATTTATTTTTCTTACATAGCTGATCCTCGTATTAAGATGTAGCCTAGCTGCTCTGAGAGTATTATTTTTGCATGATGTTATTACACTTCTTCTGTTTTTATTTGAGTCTTTTGTCATTATGCTCAAATGAAATCAAGGAATCATCATTACATCATTGCAAAATTCTTGACTTTAGGACAAAGTTAGCTGTCAAATAAATAAGATTGACTCAATCCCTCGATTGAACTTAATTAATGATGTTTCACCAAATGTCTTGTCTTTAAAAAGGCTCATCTGCGGCGAGCTGTATGTGATCTTCGCTGACCTCGGCGCAGTGGTTCGTTGGAGCAGTTGTCAGGCATGGGATGTAATGGCCCTTCAGGGATTTTTCTAGAACAGCCAGCGTTCTGTGCAGTTTTAGCAGCTGCCTTCTTAGAAAAGCTCAAAGTAGTCAAAGTACCAAACTTGGATGATTAAGTTTAGCAACGGGGCAGAAAGTTTAGCCGCGTGAGATAACTGCCTGTGAATTACAATGCCCTAAGAACAGGTTATTTGAGGTTCACACATAAGTGCTAAAAGATTAAACGTCATTCTTAAGTACTTATATGCAGTTTGGGGAATTTGAGGTTCAACAGAAGTGAGTAGGGGTTATACCTTAATACACCTAACACAGTTTGTAAATAGATTCGCAGTGCTTTATACCCGGATGTATACAGAGTCAAGGTTTATCAAATAGATCCATTTTCCTCTTGTAAAAACCTGCTCATTAGACTTTTTCTCCTACATGTAGCTTTTCATTATCAAGGCATAAGAGATGACTTGATAAAATAAATCTTTGTAAAAAATGTCTAATGAACAAAAGTTGATTTAGTATTTAACCCCTTCAACTCTAGAGGTATGATTACTATACTGAGGCTATGAATTACTACACTGAAGCCACAATTACTATATGGAGGCCATGGATTACTATATTGAAGCCACAATTACTATATGGAGGCCATGGATTACTATATTGAAGCCACAATT
>JAILXH010164642.1:26278-38116 GCA_023558415.1 Piaractus mesopotamicus
CTCCTGCACATCACAGCCTGGGGATCAATCATTCAGCCGTGTGAGAGGGAAAGAGAGATGAAGACAGGGATCAAGAGGGTGAAAGGAGGAGGAGATAAGGGGAAATGCCCCCCAGTGGAATGCTCCTGTAGGTGATGCTACCAGTGTACACAGTGAAATATCAGCAGTATTAAATCAGCAGCGATAAACTGTGCTTTGATAAAGTTTCAGGTTTTTTTTTTTAATATATTTAATTTAAAAATGCCAGCTGGTGTTTCTATTCTGTCAACCTTTCATGACAAATGAATAAACAGAAATTATGCACGATGAATTGTTACATTAACTTGCACTTGAAGGTTAAGGTTTTTTCCTTCTCCTGTAAAGTTACTTTTTTGGAGATACAAGAATTTGTTCTGTTTGGCTTCTACAGCAGGATAATGATCCAAAACATACCTCAAAATTCACCATGTACTCCTTCAAGTAACAAGAGCGGAAGCTTTTGGAATGACCCTCACAGTCCCTTGACTTAAACATCATTGGAAATCCGTGGGCAGATGGCCCAAGAATATCACAAAACTAGAAGCTTTCTGCAAAGACGAGTGGGTGAATTCCTAAAACAGGAATAGAAAGACTCCTAGCTGGCTAGAAAAAGTGTATTTTTTTTCTATTCTTGAAACTAATATAACATAAATATAATATATGAAAAATATAACATAACTGTGCGCTGATGTTTGCAGAAAAAAAGTTATTTTTTAATATTGTTTGCTGTGTTTCCTTATTTTCACTTCAAAAATCAACAGAGCATACAATGTGTTGTTATTATTATTATTATTATTATTATTATTAATATTGTTGTTGTTGTTGTTGTTATTATTATGCACTATTTCTATTTTAGATTAATCAATGTCCTTCATTTTTCTCTCGTCACTCTGTTGTATATTCATTATTTTGACCCTGGAGGCTGAGATGAATGCAGCATCATGCACAGGGAGGTGCAGGATTATCACATCAATTTGTCCATCCGCCTCTATAGAAAATCCTGCTCTCCCTTTCACTCAGCCTCTCTGTGTACATACCAACCAAGGACAAAACCTCTAATCTCCTGACTGGGCCGGTGTCTGGTTCCTTTTTTGGGTCACTCTTTTTTTCAGCCTGGTATTCAGAAAGAGTCAGCAGAGTTGACTCTGTTTTCCTGTGGGCATAAAAACAAAGATCTCATTCCACAGCATGACATGTATAGGAGTCACGTTCAGGCGTTCGCTGTATGCTCTGTGATAGAGTGACTAAGTTTGTCATTGTTGCCAAGAACTCTATTTTGCAGTTAGATCTGGGCCATGGGTGCTTTGTATTTGTGGGACAAGAGCAGCTAGTGCAATCAATGCCTGCCCGTGTCACAGTACAGACACTATGCACTACATTCATACACTTTACACTCTGTACTTCACTATGAAGTGCCTGGATCTTCGAAGGGTAGTATCATCTCAGATCAAATACAATGGAAAGAACAAATACAGTGGTGTAACTATTAGGGGGGCAGGGGGCCTATAGTGCAATGGGGCCCTCTAAAATCTTTATAGGGCCACTTATATAGATAGGGACACACTTCTACACCAATTTCTTAACATTTTCTCACCACTTAGCTTCCATCGTTACTACACAGGCAACCCTTGCATCCATTTATCTCCTTCTTATTTATAATGCATCTCGTATATGGTAGCAGTTCTTGACGGATCCTTCACAACCTGCAACATGATTTAGTCATTATATATAAAATCTAAAGTCTCAATTAGCTGGTCTAATGTAAATATTTACGCTACCTTTCGATGTTAGTGGATGGATTGCTACGCCTTGAGAGCATCAACTTGTTTGAAATATGACAATACCGAATAAATAAGCAAATTACAATGTAATTATTTCCACATGGGTGCCCATTTATTTATTTATTTATTTATTTATTTATTTATTTTTTATTTTACTCAGTGCCCAATTATACCCTGATTACCCCACTGGACAAGTTGCAGCATCACGTCAACATCATTGAGTTTCTCCTAGATTAGCAGTTAGCTAAAGCTAGCTTGTTAAAGTTTGCTATAACATAATATGCCCAATTACCATTCATTTTTCAAATCCTTAGCTGCGTGTTGCAAATAAACCCCAAAAAAATATGCAAATAATGCCACTTCTGCAAGAAAATTTGCATAAATTGCAGTTAATGAAGGACAAAAATGTGTTGATTGGTATTACATAATAATTCTATATACATTTACATAAATAAATAATAACAAACAAATATTTATTCAAGGTGCTTTATGTAGTTTTGGTTACAATCGAAAGAAGTAGCATTACTGAGTCAGAAGAAAAAAACACTAAAATGGTGCATGTGCACTGCTGCGAGTCATCCTGTAAAGCTCGAAATAGTAATTTAAAAGTCAGAGGTGTCAGTTTGGATTTCACAGGATTTTTTCAAACTTCATCTTATGTCTTTATGTATTAATGTCTCACACGCACAGTGGCTCATAAAGAAGGTCCAGCTCAATGTTTAGGTCTCAAGTGCAAAATCAATATTATACTAATGAAGATATGATGACAATAGTAGTTAATTCACTTACATCCTCAGAAGAGACTTCCTTCATTCTTGAAGTTTTCTTTGAATACACTTTTAATCATCAGATTCATCTACTCGGAGGAGGGGTCCAAGGCACAATCACGTCACAAAATGCGCTTCCCCATGTTGTGTCCACTTAAACAATTTCACCAGAGAGGTCTCCAAATCCCCCCAAAACTTTAAATTATGAGTTCTTTATGGAGGGTGTAGACTCTACACCCAGATAATGCATATTGTACCTAACAGGGCAGTATATGGCTAAATCCAAAACTTTCTAGCATACATAGAATGTACTATTTGGGTGCAAAAGTCATTATTTCAGTACATATTTAGTACTTTACATAGGAGTATGGAGCTAATTGAGGCCCATCCCTGTCCCAGAAGGACGCAGTAGTCCAGGTAAGTAGGGCCACTCTAGGCCCCATGACGCAGGAAAAAAACATTCTTGATGGGTCAGCTTTGACGGACAGGATTACCGATCTGTCTTCCTGTTGCCCTGCCGGCAGCTAATCGCTATGGAGACTAAATAACGGACCAAGGGCTTTATGAGGTGTCACAGCAACCACACTGGAGCAATGTGCTGAGTCCTGTCTGTGTTTGCTCCAAAATGTACTTAGAGACTCTTTTCTTTTTGGCTTCTACCAAAAAAACACTCCTGTTTGCCCACCCTGAAGGATTGTTTTTCCTTAATTTAATAATGACGTGACACGCTAAGGAGCGTGGGAACGGTTGCCAGATCCAGCATAATTAGCAAGTCTGCTAATCTCCATAAAGAGAATTACAGCTCTATTTAAAGCAGACAGACTTAAGTGGATCGTTTCAAACCGGCCATGAGGAACACGTTTAAGTGTGAGACGCACTCAGTGACACAAATGGGAACGAGAACCGAAAACAAAGACCGAATATGTGAGAAACACCATGAAAATAGTGAGGATCGGTTGCTGTCTTGTCTAGGATTGATGTACTGAAGTCCAAAATACACAGAAGTATTTGTCTTTGAGTTTGTCTTTGTATCTTCTAGCTCATTAAACTCTTCCCCCAGAGTAGTTGTTCATGCATGTTCACATTGGTGATAGTAAAATGGATCAGCATGTGGAAATTGAGCTTTCTGGGTATTAACGTGTTTCCTATCACTGTATAAAAGCAGCTCCATGTTGCTTTTATTGCTGGATGACCTGCATTAGTCACATTCAGAATGAAATTTACATCACCATGGAAATGCTAATTGTTGATTTGTTTAACAATAGAATAACAACTGAATGGTATTTCTATTCATGTGTTTTCTCATTTAATAAGGTAACACTAACAAAATTAGTTCTTTGCATGTCATCATAACAAAACAAAATCTCCTGAATGATAAGTGTATAGAAGAAGGAGAAAGCACTACATTAATATTTGGTTCCATGTAATTCTGGGCCATTTTTATCGATGCAGTCATCATAAAATGTTTGCAAAATGAAAAGGTCAGCTGGCATTTTTAAACAATCGAATGTTTTTGATGACAGTGATGATATCTCAATAAATGCAGAACCAGCATGATCATGTTATTAAAAGAAAAGAGTAGATTTGAAGTCTGAAAAAGAGGCTTTTGGATATTAAAGAGAGAACAGCAGGGGGAGACTTGACCTTCAAGGGTACAGCCTTTGTCATCCCATTCTCCTCCCTGCATGGTGTGCTTGTAAATAGGAATGCATTTTCAATGCATTTTCTCAAACAACACAAAGGTTCTCTTCCCTCCCCCACCTTTTGCTTTTCATAGGCTTGATGAGATGTGGTTGGATTTGCCAGCAAACATGAGAGAAGTCACATCCACACTCCACATGATTAATTAAACCCACAAGCAATATGCAGATGCTCCCAAAGCATGACTCAGCTTAATACAGACATGTTAATTCAGTAGCCAGTTACATTTAGTCCCTTTTTCAATACCCTGCTGCTTCCGTCCCATTACCATTATAGTGAGTGATTATATCCCAACAATAATACTGCAAAACAAGTAAACAGCTTCCTTCAGAAAGACAAAAAAAAGAGGTAAGAGCAACAAATTCTGAGACTGAAATAAACACTGAATGCACTGTTCTGTACAGTAGTGGTGCCTACAAGTTGACGGTGGTGACAGGAAGCTGTGGTTTCAGTATTTCTGCCAAACCCAAACTTAACAGTGTTTTGCAACTCTTACTCTTTGGGACCTGCACAACATGAAGCTAATAAAGAGGACATGTAATGACACAAAACAACAATGCATTATTGACCATTTTAGCATGTATTAATCTGATTAACACAGTCATATTCAAAATCTGAACACCCTTCATGAAATCATGTTTTGTAGATTTAACACTTTAACAGAAATATGGTATTTTTCTGCAAATTTTACAGCACAATTTCTATTTATTTGCTGAGTTTAACATACTGAAGAAATAAACCTAGTATGTTCACACAACATTAAATGTGCCGTAACCTTTGCACAGGCCATATTTTCTGTTTCTTTTTCCCCCAGTATATTAAATGCAGCAAATAAACAGGAAGTGTGCATTAAAATTTGCAGATGTATGTTCTCTGTACAGGATGTGTTCACTTATTTTCAATTAGAAAATCCCAAAATCCAATTTGACCAATGTTTTGCATTCAACTATATGTAAGCTGACTTGGATTGACACAATGTCACGTGGAGCAAACTAAATTGCACATGAATTGCATAATGTAAAGTATCATGCAACTCATTTCAAACTCAGCCATATGTGTTGCATCGGTCTCAACTTCATGGAATAAAATTATGAAACAATCAACAAAAAAGGCAATGACAGATCATAATGGGTTAAAATGGGTTATTCAGTGGTTAAAAAGAAAACTCCTCTGACTCAAGGCTGGTGGTTCTTTATTTTGACCTTTTTTTGAGCCGTGATAACAAATATGAGTTTCTTGAACGTAATGTTTCTGTAACCGACTGCATTAACTAGCCAGCTAACGCATTTATTCCTCTTTGGCCTGTAATTAGTTGCAGTGTAGCGAGTGAATTTGCATATTTTGTCCCACATAGCAATCAGATTTCAGATTCTCATGATTTATGTGATTTAGCTAGATTTATTGACTACACCTAATCACTTCATGTGACTAGTATCTGGATTGTGTCCTGATAAGATTTTAGCCACATGCATTTACACTTGGTAGTCAAACGTGTCTCCGGTTAGTCGGATTGAAATCTGATTGCTGTGTGGGACGAAGTATGCAAATTCACTCAATACACGGTATCTAATTACTAGTTGTTTATCTGTTCCGCCTGTTCATCTGCAGTTTTGTACAGTGGTATCTGTCCATATTGCTAATAAGCATTGCATTTCATCTGGTCCCCAACCATGTGCGTCATCCATGATTATCTTCCTCATAGACATGGATCACATGCTTAGTGACACACTGCGTGGGATGGGGTATCGGTTGTACTGGGGAGGTGGGAGATTTGATTATACTGGGAGGGGGTTTAGTTGTACTGTGAGGAGGTTTGTTGTACTGGGAGGGGTCTTGGAGAGATGGACTCAAATGCATCTTAGACCACCTCCTCAAGTGGTTTTAGCGACTGGATTTGTATCTGTTTTAAATGCGTCTTGGGTGTGTTTACATTTGCATTTTTATGTGGCTTGGCCTCATCCAGATATAATTCTGATACTCAGGAAGCATGACGTGACCAGGTGTAAACAGGGTCACTGTCTCCTCACTGGATGGCCCTCAATTTTACATACAGCTCAGATTAGTTTGGGATCCAAGGGATAAAAATGACAGAAGTGGTCCTCAATAAACTTCTTGTGCCTGGAGGACAGAATGAGTAAGTAGGCTATAGCTTAGTGGTTGCTTAAACAACAAAAGGCTTAATATACACTCTAAAGTAAAAAAAAAAACAAAAAAACTCAAATATATAGTAAAGACCACAGACAGATAAAAGATACTTATGTAGATATAGAATTATAGAAATTATAGAATCATAGAAAGATTAGCTACCCAATGGAGTAACATGAGTGTGTTGCATGCAGGGAATTGATGTTGCACACAACTCACAACATGCAACTAGATGCATGAAAGTTTCACCATGTAAAGTCAGCCTAAGAATGGAGTAAAACGTGACTGGATCTAGAGAAAGTGTTGTGTTCATCTTCTGATTTTTATAGTGCAGATAACACTTATGGTAGATATTTAATCTCATTTAATCTCTGCCAAAGGGAATGCAAATTGAAATAACATGGCCTAATAGAATACATTATTACACAATACATTATATTATATTTCACTCCACAGTTTAGTTCAAAGCAGATGATTTTCCAGTATTTAATATTATAATTAGTATTGATGCTATTTTGTTAGTAGAGGCTTGATTTTACACTGAGGTGATTCAGTGCTGTGGTGTGCTAAGTGGGCTACATGCTAAGTCTTCAGGCTGACTGGACATTGTGCTATAAATAACTATTAGAGCTCATAATGCCATGCCTGACAGTAGTCACATCCACACGTCCCTCTAGACTGCTGACCTAAGACCAGTGTATGGCCCTATTTCTCACACCAGGCTCCTCTCAGTCCGCCTATAGTATGTAATTATCTGTGTTGATTTGGGTTTTCATGGATAATCTAAGCACTGGGGTGGACTGTTATCTCATAGCATTGTGTAATTTTCATTGGCCATATCTGGGAACCGACTTCTATTAGTCAGGTACCAATCATGACAAAGCATAGCTGCAGCAACAATGTGTATCTTCTTTACAGTCCGATCTGAAAGGTGTTAGCCTCATTAGCATTCATCACTCGGGCCTCCTAATCTGACTAGACAGACAGGCAGGTCAAGTTCTTTCCTTATGAGGAATTAGATAGCAGTAGCTTGACCTGTTATGGAATCATCGTATCAAACCAGCGAGCTTTTGAAATAGGTCAATGATAAGTGCTGTTTGCCTGTTCAAATATGTGCATCAGTTCATTGTATTGAATATTCCTACTTAAACATTATTCTGAAATTGAAATGAATTATATTGAAATGCCAAACACAACAAACAAGCAAACCTCACCACTTCAGGGCTTTAAGGTGATAGTGTTTGCCTAAAACACCACACGCTTGCCTGAAACTGTCATGTTGTTAAGTAATCTCAAATAGGCCTGTTTATATAGTTTCTGACACTGTATGACATACTGTTAAAAGCTACATTTCATAGCTAAAAACAGTACACGTAGCCTGAATTTTGTCCATTTTTACAGACAACAACTTGGTTGGACATGATTTGAAGCAAATGTGTGATGCTAATGGATGATATGTTTTCATTATTTCTTAGCTACATTAGCCTTGTAGCTCCAGCGCAAAACTAAAGAATCAGACTTCAGAAACCAAACATCTTGGCCTACTACATTTTGGTAAGGGAAACATTATGTAAATCTGAAAATTTGACCAAACTACAACTTTAAAAGTTATGTTTGGGTGTCTGACGGTACACGTCCACCTACAACTTTGCCTCCCCACATCCTATTCATTTCAGTAGAGTTCTGCCACATCATGAAAGGCAAAATTTAAACCACAGATTATTTGCTAAGGTAGCTAGCTTGCTAGTGAGATTGAGCGAGCTAACTTTCTTACAAAAGTAACATAGAAATGCTCACCTGCTGCAAGCAGAGGGATCCATCACGGCAGAATGCAGCCAGAAACAGCACAAGTAGACTGTGACATCTTACTATTGCTACCCCTAGTTGCTGTTTCAGGTGAAGTTTGCAAGTCATTTCATAGTACAATTCTAGATCAGCTGTAGGATTTATCCATTTGTGGTTATGATTACAGGTGTGAATGTCTGACCTTGTACTGAAAGATGCAGCTGGGAAGTGAAAAGGGTAAATCATGCCCCATTATCAGGGAACCTTCACAGTACGACTGTACCAGACAGGAGTTGAGTAACAATCCTACACTGGAAAATGTGGAGGCTTGAATTTACATGATTCAAATGTGCCAGACGTTTGCATGTGGATAAAATACACTCTTAAAAATGGTTCTTCAAAGGTCCTTTAGTAAAGTCAATGATTCTACTTAGAACAATGAGTTCTATATAGTACCATTTCATGCTTTAATGGTTCTTTACACAGTGAAATGGTTCTTCAGATTGATGAAGAATGTGCTTTATATGGCTCTATACAGAGACATTTTGAAAATAGTTCTATATAGCACCTAAAAGGGTTCTGCTATTGTTACAAGCTTGACATTATAACAGTAGAAGAACCCTTTTTGGTGCTATATAGAACCATTTTCAAGAAAGGTTCTATATAGAACCATACACAATACATTCTCCATCAATCTGAAGAACCATTTTACCATGCAGAGAACCATTTAAGCATGACATGATCCTATATAGAGCATATGGTTCCAAAAAGAACCATTCCCTTTACTAAAGAACCATTAAAGAAGAATCTTTTTTAAGAGTGTAGACTACACCAACACAATCACTACCAAATAAAATAGACTTAGCAACAGTAATTCAGCTGTATGGTGGCATATAAGCTACTTTTAGCTACATTAGCCTAAAATAATGTTATCCCTGTGCAACCAACTAACTAAGTAAATTCAAACGTCCATGTTTTCCAGTGTAGGAATGTTGCTCAGCCCCTGTCTGGTATTCTGCTCTGGCTCCACTGTCAACACCCATCCACACCTGTGCTAGTTGCTAATCATCACCCGCACCTGTACCCCTAAATGTAGTGATCAATGTTTCTGTATTATGTACTCTCTTATTTGCTGTAGGTTCCTTTTGAAAGTTTTGCTTATCTGTTGTGTGCAGTTCTTAGCTGTGGGTTTCCTGTTCCTGTGTATTCTCCAGTTCTTAGTAACTCCATTTCTAAGTTTCTGACCTTAATGGCCCAGATATGCCCTTCAGTGCCAATGCCGCATCGGTGTTAGCTGTATTTATGAGCCTGTGTGTCCATAAAGCCAACTCCTTACAGCAAGGATTTAGCCAAAAATCAAATTTACACCAATTTGATTGATTGTGGTCAATAAGCAAAACATGTTTGGTGTCTAACGTTTGAAGCTAATACATCTAACAAATAATGGCAGCCTATACCCCTCAAATTACCATGGTGTAAACTGCATTCCTAAATCATCACACTCTTGCCTCAAACATGTCGAGTTGTTAGAGGGGCATTCCAGCCTAAAACTAGCATTTATGATATTTGTTATGTTAGCCTATGTAATATACTGTAGTGCAGCATTGCATCCTTTATCTTCAATCATTTGACAGAATTCACAATATTGTATACTTTTTGTGTTTTTGTCCATCTGTGTTCTCTCACTACAGTACCCAACATGCATTACACCAGATACACCACACAGCCATTAGGAATACTTATGGCACTCAACAAATCCTGACTGCTGACCACTGATCTACCGGCTCATAAATATATCTGTGGTGCTAGCTAATGTATGAGCATTATAGCACTAATCTCAAACAGCTGCCCCTAACAGCTGATGCTGTGCTAAAAGGGTTTTTCTCTATAAGATTTTTTACATTTAACAGCTTATCCAGAGCAGTGTAGGTAATGCAGCATTTGGAGCTTTGCCCAAGGACTCATTTAACATAGTATGCTGGCCTGGGTGGGTAATCTAACCCCAGTCTGCTGCGTAAAGAGCAGTGATATTATCCACTACACTATACCAAACACAGTCAATTAATCCCACCCAATATGGCACACAAGACTTACTTTTGCAATGAAAGCTACCCAAGAATTCAAATCAAGAAACTGAAAGTTTAACCCAGGACCTCTGGATCTGCAGAAAGGCAAAGTACACCAAATACCATTTTGTTCAACATTTTCTGAAGTAACCCAAAGATCTCCTTTAAACTTTACAAGTGGTTAAATGTTGTGTCCAAGTACTTTCTGGTGCCACTGTATATCAAATTTGCCATCGTGATTGGCTTTACTGCCATGCAAACGAGCTCTCGTTGAAACTTTAATGTAAATACTTCTTATCATATCTTTATTAGCCCCAGTCATTTCCTCTCCACGTTTCCCTGTTTACCTTCTAGTTATAAAACTGTGTACATGTCACATGCTTGAAATGACGCATGCATTATTGCTTGCTTGTTGCATGGACCCAGTGGCAGGAAGAATGGCATGTGACCAGGAATGACAGAGCAGTTTCGGTTACAATTTCTGCCCCAATAGATGAGAAGGTAATAGAAAGAGGGCAAAGAGCTCATTATGAGCTGGAAGGATGGAGCAAATGTGGGAGAGAATTGGAATTAATGATGGTCAGTGTTTGGCTAAATAAAAACAGTTTGTGGGCCAGAGCAAGCAGAGGGCTCAGTGGGATGGGAAATTACTGGCTCCGTCTGAACCATTTATGGGAAAAGGAAAGACAAGGAAATGAGTCTTGACTGTAGAAACAAATAATAAAGCCACAAGTCTTCAAATTTCCTTGAAGGTTGTTTTTTTTTATTGGTCCAGCAAATACAAAAAGAAATTGTTTGCTTGTCATTTTACTGTCTCTCTTAAAAGAAAAGGAACAGTCGCACTTCATGATACGGGCCATAATCTCAACAAGGAAGGTGGCATGTACTCAAAATTCAATTATCCTACATTAAAAATAAATAAATAGTTTAACAGAAAATATACAGCATTACAAAATACAGAATTCAAGTATAATAAGCAAAAATAATTAGTTACTACAGTTAAGAGTGATATATACTGCATCTACAATGTGTTAAGAAAAAGGTTCAACATTATGATCACTTTAGCCAAAACCTGGCTCCTCAAAAAGCAAAAAGTGCATTTACACCATTGAATAACTTTAACGTTTTTGCTTTATATACATTTATATATATATATATATATATATATAAAGATATATAGATATATAGATATAGTATTATCCCCATTGTGCTAGTGTTAAGAGTAAAGCTTGTTTCTGTATTACATTTCTCTTGCTCATTACCTAAGAAATGTACAGGTACAAATTCAAACTGTAAACATTTGGTTAACATTAAGTGTATACAGAAATAAAATACCAAATATTGAAATCTCCATTGGTTTAACAATATGCATACATTTTTAGGACTCACTTCTAAGACATATTGAAGAGTAAAACAGATGAAGTGATAAAATAAATGACGCTGCACGTAGTAAAATCTTGGATGAATATAAAGCATCATTGGCCTGAGAAGCCGAAGCACTAGGCACTCTAGGGAATTCTTTCGTACATCATCAAGTTGAAAAGACAAAAAAAAAAAAAAAAAAAAAAAAAAAAA
>JAILXH010164697.1:8006-22781 GCA_023558415.1 Piaractus mesopotamicus
TGGGATTGCTTATTAATGGCTTAGCAACACCATAGCAACCACCTGGGATTCCATAGTAATGGCTTAGGAACATTTTAGCAACCACCTGGGATTCTATAGTAATCGCTTAGCAACATCTTAGCAACCACCAGGGCTTCCGTGGTAATGGCCTAGCAACACCTTAGCAACTACTTGGGATTCTGTAGTAATGTTATAGCAACATCTTAGCAACCACCTGGGATTCCATACTAATGGCTTAGCAACATCTTAGCAACCACCTAGGATTCCAAAGTAATGGCTTAGCAACACATAGAACATAGAAACATAGAAAAATTAAAATATGGTGCACAGAAAAGTAAACCTGTTCAGTTTTAATATAGTGCAAGAAATCACTTTATAACCTCTGTAATCTCAGTTTAAATAAAAAGACCTTTCTTACTAAAATAAAAGTCTCAGTCTTAGATTTTTGTTTCTCAAACAAAGATATTTTATTTATTCTGCTAAAAACTGACTGATTCGTCTCACAAGCAGAACAGGAGGGGACTTTTCTAATATAATAACAGTGTCATAACAGTGAGTCATACAGTGTCAGAAACCACATAATCAAATCTATTAGAGATACTGAACACAGTTTGAGGCCCGTGTGTGATGCTTACTGGTGGGATATTAGCTTCCATGACTTGTTCCAAACTGATGTGTTCTTTCTTTCTCCTAGAGTTGTTTTCCAAGCCGGTTCTGACCATAATGCCAGTCGGAGTGTTCGAAGGGCAGCCGTTTAATGTCACCTGCAAAAGCTCCAACTTTGCATCAGAGAGAATCCACCGGGATGAAGTGAAATATTCCATCTACAAAAACGGACACCTCGTCACTCCTGGAGCGTTTGATGGAGGGTACAGGGCTACAGCCGGCACACACACCAATGGGAATTATACGTGCAACGTTCAAGCGAGTAACATCATTAAATGGAGCCAGCAACAGATCTTCAAAGCTAAAAGTAAAACAGCCTTTCTCCAAAAACTTTTTTCTTTGTTTTGGAGGTTCACTTCTTTACACTGTAAAAAACAAACTGGGTAACATGTTCTTTTACAGTCACTTAATTTCTAGGTATTTAAAAAGGTCAGTATGTGAGGTGCCCCAGTGTACTAGGTAATTGTGGTGATACTTTACTTGAAGTCTTTATAACACGTTCATAACATCTTACATAAACACTTCATAACATGTTCATTAAGGTTCATTTCAATATTCATAAAGCGTACATGTTTTACATTATATTAATATAGACTACTATGTCATTTTACTGAGAGACTTTTTTTTTTCAAAATAAAAGTCCTCCTTTTTTAGTTTGAAATCTTATTTTCAGTGAGATTTCTGGACAGCTGAAATAAAAATGACCTTGCTTTACTACTTTCGTCATTAAGTGCTTCGACACTTCGGCACATTTTGCCTAAACCCTCAGCTTCTTTTTAATTATTTGTTTCCGCTTAAGCATTCATATTTTGCACTTTATTATTCTTACTTTTACTTTGTCTTCTTTAAAATTTGATCATGCCGAAGGGTTAATTCAACAGTCTGTACATTGTTGAAAAAATTTTATTTATCCTAAGTTTAACTCTCTTAAGGTTAAATACTAGCACTGTTAGCGATGTTCTTCCATGTTTTTGGTATTGGTGAAGGAACAAGTGTAATTGTGCATTGGTTATCCCATTTAATTGACATGCTTTAAGGCTAAATGTTGCATTGTTATTCCAAAGATTGATTGTTTCTGTTTTGCCTTTGCCTCTAAAGTGATAGAAGCTAAAAAATTACTGAAATGCATGTTAGGTGGATCTTTAATTTGCAATGCAAAGTAGCCTACTTACATTCATGTGGCTGCCCAGCATCTATAAGGAATAGGATGAGTATTATGATCCTGTAAAATTCCTTCATGCAATGAGTCCCACCACCACACTAATTTTAGGAACAAGAAATAATTGTTCCTAAGCATATTTAATAGCAGTTTACCTTCCATATAGTTACATGTAAAGCAACAAATGCTTAAGAAAAAACAAATAATTAACATCAAAAGTATACATGAAACATGCCTCAGTGTCAAAGAGCTTATGGACCAAAAAGATAAAGTGAGACCGTTTTTATTTTGCCTGTCCAGAAATGAGGCATTTTACTGAAAAGGATATACTTTTTCAAAAAAAAAAAAAAAAATTCAGGACTTTAATAATGTTCTGGATTGTAGATGGTGAGATCTGTAAATCCATTGCCATCATGCATTGAGAAACGTCGTTAAACTGTTGGACCTGTTACCTCATCACCTGTTATCTGTTCACCTGTTTACCTGTGGAAAGTCCCAAAACAGATGTTTTTGATCAGTCTCACGTTGCCCCATCCTGACTTTTCACAGTGTGTTGCAGGCATCAAATTTGGTATATTATTTACAAAAATACAAAATTGATAAAAAAAAAAAAAGAAAATGTTTATTGTCTGTTTTTTTAAAATGTATTGCATTGAGTTGATTTTTTTCCACTTCTCCCACTAGCTCTGGTCTCCAGGCCAGTCATTGAGGTGGTCGATAAGGTGGTCCTGGGTCGTCCATTTAAGATTCACTGCCGCTCGGAGAATGGGAGCTTTCCCATCAACTACACATTGATAAGAAACAAAAAGCCGCTGAACCACATCCTGTCTTTGAGCGAGCATGACCGCGCTGTCTTCTCTGCTGTCATTACCACCAAAGACGAAATCCATGAATACAGATGCGAGGCGCAGAACAGCAAGAACAGTTCTCCACTGATGAGTGAAGCACTGTCAGCTCCAGTTATAGGTGAGTAAACCATTTTATATATATACACACACACATACATACATACATACATGCATACATAAGGAGAAGAATTCTTATCTGAACATATTGATATATATATCAAATAAGCATATATATATGTATATATATGTATGTATATATGTATATACACATACATACATACATATAAAAGGAGAAGAATTCGTAACTGAACATATTTTAATGTAATAAGAAACATCAAATATGTGCTGCTCAAAATGACTTTTGGTCCATTCATCATGAAATGTACACACAATGTAAAGACCAGTTGGCGTTTTTTTAAATGGTGTAAAAATATGAGAAGTTTTTCTGGTAACAGTGACAAAGTGCACTGATTTTTTACTTTTAAACTTGACATTTTAATGCCGTGTTTTGAAATTTCTGTTCTGCTGGCTCCAAACATTTGTGGTTTCCATACTCCATGTCACTTGTCTCATCTTAACAGGGGTTTGGTAATTAGCCGTCTTGAAGGATGGGGTGTGTTGGATTGATCATGGTGATCTGAGGCTGCTACAAAGGCATTTAATTCTACTATACATGCTTTTCTATGGAGATTGCATGACTGTGTTCATGCATTTTAACACCATGTGTCAGCATTGGGTGGGTCTTACAGAAGCTGAGTCCTCTAATTAGAATGGAACGTCTGGGCAGTTTTGGACATGTAGTGTACCAGTACAATCATATCATAATAGCAACCTAATGATTTGTTCCTCCAAAGGCTTCTTTCTATTGGCCAGACAATGCTCACTTAATTCTATTACTATCTTATTATTACAGCTTAGTGTGTTGTTATTTATGGAAAAAAAAGACTAGTTCTTAAAAATTGTTAATGAGGTCCCACAGGGTTCTACTCTTGGCCCTATACTTTTTATTAGTTTTTATTACAGAGATTGGAAAACATTGAAAATTGTTTTGAATTGAGTTTTATAGAGATGATACTGTCATATGCTCTTGTGGATATTAAAAAAAAACAGAAATTTTAGTGCAGCCTGAAACTAGTGTTGAATGAAGGGAAAACAAAATGGATAGCACTCTGCAAAAGTCTTGTCCACCTGAGAAAATTATATATAAAGCTATTTATCTCTGTGCTAAACATTTACTTGTTGATTTATCCATTTTCAAAGCTGTCCTCAGGTCCATTATTTACAGTGACAATCCAATGCCTTGTTTATCTAATCAACCCTTAATTAAATTAAATCATTCTGATAGAACAGAACAAAACCTGTGATGTGATGGTTCGAGTGGAGGTACCAAACCTGTGTTCTTCTAATCTACATATTCATAATTTTACTGAAAACAACAAATTCTGGCCATTTTTCACTGTATTCCTGTTTATTTGTATATGTTATACAGTGTTTCACTGGCAAAAACTCTGAAAGCTTTAATCAATAGTTGGTTTTTCAAGTCTTTTGCACATGCTGTATGTCTTAAACAGAACTGATAGTTCCTATAGTTTAACATTATATACTAGTACAGTTATAAATACTGCTATAGTTGTAGACAGTTATGGTTTGAAACTGCACATTTATGGGGAAATTGAATCAATAACAAACTCTCTCCTAGAACACATTGATGAGAGATTAAAAAAAAAAAAGTAATTTACAAAAGGAACCTCAATTAAATTAACATTTTTTTGAGATGCCATCTGTTCCACTGTACTAGGTTTTATTAATAATAGTGATTTTAAATACATCCATAACTTTAGCATGGGTACCAAAATTTCACCTTTTTGTCAGTTTATACTACTTTTAAGCAACCCATTTACTTTACAAGCACTTACGTACCAACATAAAGAGAAAACAAAACCCATAATAGAGAAAACGCCTGGACTTAATAAAATGTAGAAATGTAAATAACATATTTCGTGTTCCTTTCGCTTGCAGTTCCTGTAAAGAAGGTGTCTCTGGAAGTCCTCCCAAAGCCTGACGAAGTTATAGAGGGTACTGATGTTTACCTCATCTGCAACGCTGGCAGTGGAACTCCTCCAATCAGCTTTAATTGGTACCGCTTGGGCAGCAACAGCACGCTGAAGTCCAAAACAGTTTCAGACAATAACTCTGCACATGAACTCCTCACAGTGAGCAGCAAAGACAGCGGCACATATTACTGTGAAGCCTTTAACAACGGCATTGAGCACTCCTGGAGCAACAAAGTCACCTTCACAGGTGAGTCAACTCATAAACCAGAAACTCTCTCTTCAATGAGACAGAGTTTCTCACTGGTGCCAAAGGTGAACCATGATAAGTGTAATAAATATAAAAACACACATGCAACCTCAGATATTCATTACCAGTGTTGGGGTAGCCACCCCAAAACAGTAATCCATTACCAAAATACTAATGTCTTCTCTCAAACTGTAATGGGATTTTTTTTTACTTATTACTTCCTGAAAAAAATGATTTTCGCTAATCGTTACTTTACTTTTATGTTGCTCTCTAAAACCCAAACACATCTGTACCAGCTAGAAAACAAGAGAGAAAACCCAGCAGTTCTTTCAGTACTTAGAAAGTAGTTGCTTATCAGAGTAAGCATCATTTAAAAGCAGTGGCAAACCATGACTATTAAACAGTTTGCCACCTCAATTTGTCACCTCATATCAACAATAATGCTAACTTATGTCAGTTTGAGCCATAAACATCAAAGTGTGGTCAAAACATCAGGAAAAGCTTACTCTAACAATAATAAACACCTATGGGATTCTAGTGGTTTGTTAGCACCAAGCTAATGGCAGTTCGCATCAAATGAACATTTTTTGGCCGTTCTAGATTAAATATAGACCTTTGGGGAAAAAAAAAAAAAAAAAAACATACCATGTTTTACTCTAAGCTTGTGACAGATTTTAGCAAATATTTTACCTTGTAACAGTTTCACAGCGACTGTTTCAGCAGAGAGTCTGGCACAGAGCACCGCTGTTTTCTATTTGTAAAATCTCATTGCTTAGGCTGTGAATATTTATAGCCAGTGACATATCTGGAACCTCCAGAAGGCAAAAATGGTCACAATGGACATCAAAACATGACTGGCTGATTCCTCTGTCAGCTCCTAAATATGTTGGTAGTTAATCTAACACAGGGGTCGGCAACCCAAATGTTAAGAGCAACCATTTTCCTTTCAACGAAAAAAAAAAATCTTGGGAGCCACAACATTTTATGTCTATTTTAACATCTTGGCTGTAAATATGTCTCGGTGTGTGCTAATGTACTAGTATAGACTAAAAAAAATATATATAAACAAAAACGCAGACTTACTTTGCTCTGCTTTAAGCTTTAGCTCAGCCATAGCCGCTTTTCACACATCTCTGGCAGGAAACTTTTCCACAGAAGTGGAATGTTTTCTAGAAAACTGTTCTCAACATACGAGGCGGAAGTCAGCCACATATTCTCCAGCTTCTTGTGCGAATTTTCCCGTTCCACCTTAAATGGTGCCTGAGGCACCAGAATGTAACTGCTGCAAAAGTTAAGGTGGAACGGGACAATTTGAATTAGAAATTGACTTTAGATTTGCAACATTTTAGTGTTTGACAGTTGCAGATTAAACGTATCAGGAAACCAGCTGGAGCGATAAGTGCAAATTAGTCTATTTGTCTCCAAATTATCGATGTTCGTCTTAAATCTTTCTCTTTGACTTTTCGTTAGCTACTAGCTAGGTGAGATTGTTGTCTGCATTGCTGTAGTGACCAGCAGTCTGCACGCCAACCTTCAGGGTTAAAAGCTGGTGAATTAGCAGCTATGCATGAACTCCTGCATTTCGGACCATTTATTGTTAAAACTGTGTTGAACGATCAGCAGAGCTTTATTTTTACTGCAAAGGAGGATTTTTTTTTTTTACGTAAAAACTCTAGTTCTGCTGTGGAGCCACAACAGGGCAGTAAAAGAGCTGACCCCTGATCTAACACGTAAGGCCTTCTCTTCAGCTCCTGAAGTCCTCACCAGTGACAGAGCTCGTTTATCTGTATCTACCTAGATACCATGGAGAAACACAGTTACTGACAGGACAGTTTTTCCATTTTAAGAATTTAACCCTTTTGTTTCCAACCAGATCTTGACGATAAAGCAAGAGTAACACTGCAACATGTACAGTTTAAATACAAACATGATTCTATGGAATAGAAATTAAGTAAAAATTACTGATGTATTTTTTTCCCTGTCTCTTTCCTTTGCAGTGAGAATGGCCCATTGGAAGATTGGCGTAATCGTTGCTGTTTGTCTGCTGTTTTTGGCGTTGACTGTGGTGGTCCTGATCAAGTGCAGGTCTAAGAGAGGTAGAGAGACCTACAGCCCGCCTAGTGTGGCGCTAGCACCCCATGCCTGACCTTCCTCTCAACAAAAAAAAAAACCCTCTTTCATCCTCTCTCTCTGTCGCAGGTAAACGAGAGACTGCTGCCCAGCTCTCAGTGTGAGTGTGCTTGCTTGTTCGCTTCTTAGACCATATCTGTAGGGAGAGAGTGTTAGCATTAGCTATTAATAGCCACAGTTACTGGGACCCTAATTTAGCAAGTGGTTTGAGACAACAGTGACGGGTGTTATAACTAAGCTCCTTAGTGTATTAATAGTCTACATTTGCTGTTGTGGTGACTCAGCTATAGTAGCTGGAGTGCTAACTTAAGCAGTAGGCCTATAAAGGCAGGCTAAACAGATATATAGAGTGCAAGAGAGTGATTCTAGAGCTGGCTTTACATGATGAACAATAGTGTAAATTGCCACTATGAACTGTTTTTTTTTTTTTTGTTGTTGTTTTTTTTTTTTTAAACAGTCAGCATGTGGAGCACCTAGAAGTAGGGAAAAATATGTCAAATTGAACACAAGTAATAAAACAAATAATAAAAATAATTATATATAATAGATATTCTATGCAAACCCCATGATTATTATCAACACCTACATTCCAGTATTATTTATTTTAAGTAATTTTTAAAGTTTCAAACAGGCTTTCAATTAAATATATTCTGCCCTCTTTCAAGTAGACCCAGCAGCTCGGCAGATAGCTAACAGGCTAACAACCTTCCCCAAAAATGGATTTAATTTTGCACATTTTCATACATTTCTTATCTAATTTCTATCTAAAAAGAAGTTCTGATACGTGACGGATCAGCAAGTAAGTGTAAATGGTGTATTATTTCTAAATTCATTAATTAAACAATATGTTTTAGATTAGCAGGTAAGTTTGGGGGGCCCTTGATAAAAAAAAGAAAACAAACTAAATAAAACTGAATTATGCTACTTATAGTGAACTGTCTCTGAAATCCTTATAAAAAATCTGTTCACTCAGCAGCACCACAGAGCAGTTATGTCCAGTCGTTTAACACCAGGCTACTGTGTACTTAAAAGGGAGTGACCTATAAACCCAAAACTGAAGATTATCTTTGAAAAGTAGTTTTGAAGTCATTGAGGTTGTTTACATGCACTTAATCATCCGATAACTGCAGAAAATCAGAATTTGTCCTTAATCCGATCGTTTCCATATTGAGATAATGGGAAAAGTCCAGGTCTACATGAATCAGCCAGTAACCTGATTTCTGCTTTGCAGCTGGCCAGTAAACTCACAGAAGAAGCCTCGATGTAAACGTAATGTAAAACAGCATATAAATGTAAAACATCATGCCGTAGTTTTTTTTTTTTTCCCAAACATTGCGCCACTTACTTGAAAATATTAATATCCATCATCTAGAAAATGAAGAATATTAAAAACCTTTATTTCATCAAGCATGTAGTCCGTAGTCCGAGTCACTTCAAAAGTGTTTTGTTACCGTTTCGTGGGCGCTGTGTTAAATGCTGCTTGCTTATTTCCGGTACGATCTGGTTTTGCACATGTGCAGACTGAGAGAAACGAAAGAAATCAGAGTAAGAGTTTACATGCATTGAGAAATCTGATTACTGAGCTCAAATCCAGCTCTCTTTATCAGATTTCTTAATCAGATTTCTAGACCTTACTCCAATCTAAGAAACAGGAATATGCTGTTTTTTAACAGCAGAAAAACGATTATGATCAGATTATTAGTGCATGAGTTTGTTGTGTTTCGTTCAAATAACACAAAAATATATATATAATTTTTCTAGTTGTTCTAGTTGCATAGTGTAAAGCCTGTTGCAACTTGAAACTCACCACAACAGCTGCAACTTTATGAAACAAATGTAACAACTATTTTACTTAACACATTCCTAGAAAAACTAGCACAGATCAGCATAGCTGGTCACCAGGAAAACCAGCATATGTTGCTTTGGGTGCTGGAATACTGGACAACCAGCATTACCATACTGTTTGGCCAGCTAAACAGAACCCAACCAGCATAAACCAGCTTAGACCAACATGGATCACATGCTTGGAAAGCAAAATACAACAGATGATTCAAATAATATTGCCTATTTGCTGGTAATCAGTTTATTATCTAGCCTATCCGGTGAGGTTAATATGTTAGCTAGGTGAACACGCTATCTGTTTTGCTAGCATTTCTTCTGCTTTGTTAGCCTGCTGTTTTATGGTTTTTCAGATTATTAATTTTCTCTTCAAATGCAGGCTAAATGACACATAACAGATGACTTATACAACCAAAACAAAGTAATATATTAACTAATCTTGCTAACTAGTGGAATAATTTAATGTGTTGCCTTTGACTTTCATTATTTTTAACTCCTTCATTCAGTTGTCAAGTTGCATGGAAATTACATTTCATGCCGGCTTGCAACCTGAGGTTAGGTAGACGAACGTTTCAGCATGTAAAGCCAGCCTACAGGTCCAGTCACACTAGCTTTTGGGGGCAAAATTTCACAGGTGAAGGTTTGATACACAGATTTTCAGCATCCGCCCTCAGCACTGCTGCGTTGATGTCTGAAGGTCATCAATGATGCAAATTTCAAACATCTAGTGTGACTGTGGCTAAAAAGTGTCATAATTATATTTGTAGAAGCTGTTCTAGCTCTTGCAAAACAGTCAAAATTGGGTTTTTATGGGGAGGATAAAGCTGGAGGGTTTTTTTGGCACTGGAGCAGTGCAGTGAGGAAGGAAATTCTCTCTCTCGCTTCTGTCCAATTCTGAGACTAATCTTCTCTTCACCATTTCTCAGAAAGCCTGCAAGCCCTAAATCAGATGACGCAATAATCTCACACCCATGACGCTCTCTAGCGCTGCTAAAGGTAGCTCCTTTTGTTCTTTAATTTCCACTCAGTGCCTTCATCATCCCATCCCACCTGTCATTCAACTCAGCAGTCTGTGGTCTACTCTATTGTCTGTAATACAAACAATCAAGATTTTAGAAGTTTGGTTATGATTGAGTTTCTGGCAAACAGAAGTGGGCTAGAGTTTTAATGCATGCTAACACTTACTGCTGCGCATAGAAGTCTTGCTAGCTAACACAAGCGGACTGTAGGTTCCATTTTTAATCCAACTCAACAGCTCTTTCATTTCACAACTCTTTCTATCCACATTTTTCCTGATCAAGAAAATTCTCAGTGTCAGAGTACCTACATATGCACACCCTAAGTGCTAGCTACCAGGCCTTTAGCGATGAGAAATGCTAAATGCACCCACTGAGCATGCATACCCATGGTGCATTGCGTGAACAGTCATAGCGATTTTAACCGAATGAAGAAGTCATCAGCGGAGCGGACCATTCAGACGGTTTTAGCGAGCTGTAGTAAGTGACTAACTACTGGCTAACTTAGCAAAGTGAGGGTGTTGGGGTGACCTTATTTTGCAATGTTTTTAAGTTCAAGTTTACATTTTGTGGACTTTTGCAGACTTTTGCCATCTGAAAAACACTTTATAGACAAAAGTATTCAAACACCTACACATTACACCTACAGGAGCTTTAATGACATCCCATTCTAAACCCATAGGCATTAATATGGAGTTGGTCCCCCCGTTACAGCTATAACAGCTTCCACTCTTCTGGGAAGCTTTCTACAAGATTTTGGAGAGTGTCTGTGGGAATTTTTTGCAAGTTCATATTTTTTGCAAATTCATCTAGAAGAGCATTTGTGAAGTCAGACACGTTCTCTTTTCTCTTTTCTATTATTACTATTCAATCTCTTTTCTAGTTCATCCTAAAGGTGTTCAATGGGGTTGAGGTCGGGGCTCTGTGCGGGCCAGTCAAGTTCCTCCACACCAAACCCTGGACCTTGCTTTGTGCACTGGGGCTCAGTCATGCTGGAACAGAAAAGGTTCTTCCCCGAACTGTTCCCACAAAGTTGGAAGCATACAAATGTCCAAAATGTCTTGGTCCGCTAAGCATTAAGATTTCCCTTCATTGGAACTAAGGGGTCTAGACCAACCCCTGAAAAACAAGCCCACAGCATTGTCCCTCCTCCACCAAACTTTATAGTTGGCAGGTAAGGTTCTCCTGGCATTCGGCAAACCCAGATTCATCCATCATCCTGACAGATAGAGCAGCATGATTCGTTACTCCACAGAATGCGTTTCCACTGCTCCAGATTCCAGTGGCAGCGTGATTTACACCAGTCCCCCCCCGATGCTCAGCATTGTGCATTTTGATCTTAGGCTTGTATGTAGCTGCTCAGCCATGGAAACCCATTTTATGAAGCTCCTAATGTGCAGTTCTTTTGCTGATGTTGCTTCCAGCAGCAACCTGGAACTCTGTAGTGAGAGACCGAACAGAGTATTGGCACTGTGTGCTTCTCCGAGTGCACTCTCCGAGTTATATCCCCCTGACGGAGAATATATGTACATACGTTATATAATAATATACATACAACTAAACAAAGTAAAATACAAAAAAGAGTTTTTGCAGTCAGACGGTGAAACTGCTACTTTGCTAGATGACAGTTTCACGCAGTGTATCGTGGGCATGTGTGTTTAGTATCCCCCCTTTAGCGATATGCATTCATGTGCATGTATCTGTTGTTTATGTCTAGAAGGTAGACTTGCATGCATTTCGAGCTCAGTCGTTTTGGAGTCAGTGATCAGCCGTTGGCTGGCATGTATGGAGCTTCTGTGTGGGTGCTAGCATGCTAGCGTTCTTGCTTTTCTGCGTTTTGCTGTGTTCGAGGACGATCCCAAACCTCCCCCTCCTCCCCAATCTTATTGCAGGCGGAGTGGCACACTTCGGCTCCAGGAAGAAGAATCTGACCAATGGAGCGCAAATAATATCACTGTTGGAACAAGCGACAGTAACTCCTGTACAATTCTGAACGCAGCGTAGAAGCCAGACGGTCGTGGACCGAAAAGCGGGGGAAAAACGAAAATACTTAACATGAACTCAGCTGAAACTCGATGAAAATGATTTCAGGACCTTTAAACAACATCTAAAGAGAAAGAAAAGACAGGAAATCAGTGTTACGGATACAGACGAGGAGGAGCGTCTGCAGCGCATTTTGGATTGACATGCTGTCATTGATGATCTTTTTTATTCCTCATTTTCCCACCATGTTTCTACACACTATTTATTTCCTTTGATGCCTTCTCACTACCTACCTCTTCCTCACTCGTTTTCACAGATCACTTTAAATATTCTTGAAAGAAAATAACTGCACACTAATCGCTTAAACAGATGGTAAATAAACCATCACAAAACACTACATGCTGGAGAGAATGTGTCGCCTAAAGGGGAATTCCACTACTATTTCCAAATAATTCCACTACTATTTCCAAATAATTCCACTACTATTTCCACATAATTCCACTACTATTTCCACATAATTCCACTACTATTTCCACATAATTCCACTACTATTTTCTGCATAATTCAGTGCTTGAGATGTAAACAGAGTGATTCAGAGTGGTTTGGTGTGAAATGGTTCAGATTTCTTTACAGTGGTGGTGACAGGAACCAGGGGTCACCATGAACAGAACACTAATATAAACATTTTATGTGCTATCCAAGACCACCAGTGAACCTACATGAGTCTTAAATGGAATGTTGATGATGGGAAAAAATAGGGAAAAAAAAATAATAAGTTTTCTTTGGGGACTATTTTACCTCACAACACCCTGCATGTATCCCTCCACCATTAATGAGTTTAAAAATAAATTTTAAGCCAAAACCATCATAAAACAATGTCTCAAACATCAGGCAGCATATTAATGACCATTTCACACCAAACCACTTTACGTCTTAATCATTTAATTGCGCAGAGGACCATCACTGGCACTGCGGATTAGTCTAAGACTATGCTTAATCAATGTCCAGGATACTAGCCTTTAAAGAATGTATTACCATGCTGTTAGATCACCTTCTCACTTTTCTTTAAGGCATATTTTAGATTTTTTTTTGTTTGTTTATGAATTTGTTTGTCCTACCTTTTGTTGTATAAGCTGGGCGAATGTGTTTTTTTTTTTTTGTTTTGTTTTGTTTTCGGTGCTGTCGGTTATGATTTCACTGTAGAGTTATCACTAAGAACACGTGTGTATATATTTGAGTTTATAATTGGATTGCACTGAAGAAATAAAAATGCTTTATTTTGGAAATTTCATTCTTTAAGGGAATTATTATTGTATTATTATTACTATTCTATTTATTTCTACCTGTCTGTCTAATCTTATTTATGTCTTTTTATGTATATATGAGCATATATATATATATATATGCTCATATTAATATTTGTTTATAAGTGTTTATAAAACTTTAATTCTTGTTTCTATCACTTTAATCTTAAACTCAGGCCTTTGTCTGATCTCTCAAGAACTGATTATATTGGACATTATCAAATAATGTATTTATTAATCTGCAAAGAACAAGAACAATGCTTTAAATGCTTTAGATATAGTTTCACACTGTTAGAGCTGAAACATGATCATAATTATTGGCACTCTTCATATGTTATGCTAAGGGAAAAATCAGGCCTGGCCAGATGCTTACAGTTGAACAGTGAGGCAAAACGTATTTGCCCATACAAGCAATAGTACACTGTCCCAGCCTGTCTTTGATTTTCTATACAAAAAAAACAACCTGCTAATCTTAATTCATTAAATAAAAGTCGGTTCTAAGTCAACTCAGTTGGAAATGAAAGGGCTGGGATGGCAATAAATTTGACCTAATAGCTGAAATGAGACAGAGTTTATTCCGGGCGTAGTGTCAGTAAATGAATGCCGCAGGCGGAGGAAATCCACTGATTGCTGCTAAATGTAAGAAACGCAGTTCTACTCCAAACAGTAACTTCCTGTTAGTCTGAATAAGCCACAATAATCACTACAGTCTCAGAAAGTCAGTGATCTGAGATACAATACATGTTCTGGGCCCAAATACTGGTTGGGAGTTAATTCTCTGTCTGATAGAGTAGATTCTAGTAGGTTGGGGCACTTTAATAAGCTTAATTAAAATGAGAAAAGAAACCACTTCATTAAACAGAGTAAAATAATGGCTTTACAACTCAGGCTCTACGACACTGTCCCATTTTACCTGAGCCCACCCTGATCTCCCTCTGCTGTGTTTAGAGTTCAGGTCTGAGGTGCTGCTGTTGATGTGTTGCTGTTTTTTTGTTTTGTTTTTTTTTTTTACTGTGTTTTCTGCAGTTGGAGTCGACCGCAGTGGTGAAGCTGGTGTCTGGAGCCGGAGACCACCGGACACAGGTAAGGTCCACCTACAGCGTTGAATCTCTACAGCTTCCCAGGCTGGTTCACAGTTTGAACACCCACAGTGAAATTACACACCAAGTTAATGTACAATTTTTACTTATTTGGTGAGTTAAACGTCCCACAAACTTCAAAATAAAACATAATCGGTGCCATAACTTTTGGCACCGATTGTGTGAGTGTCTATGTGTCTGTGTGTCTGTAGGTGACAGTGGTGATGTGGTGGACATGGAGGAAGCGAATGTGGAATATACGGAGGTGCTGCATCCGCAGGCCGACCCCACACGTGGTAAACCGAACTTCACTAATGTTACACGAAGGAAGGACAAAAGTAGCTGACATTCAGACTTCATAACAAACCGCTGGCTATAAAATACTAACACAGTTATTGAGTGATTTTCTCTCTCTCTCTCTCTCTCTCTCTCTCTCTCTCTCTCTCTCGC
>JAILXH010164710.1:0-12033 GCA_023558415.1 Piaractus mesopotamicus
GTGTGTGTGTGTGTGTGTGTGTGTGTGTGTGTGTTTGTGAGCGTCCAGTCTGAGATCCAGTTTTAGAAGGACAGAGAGAACAGGATGGACAAAGAGACTTTAAATGAAGACACGGGAGAGAACAGAAACACCACAGAGACAAAAAAACAACAACAGTGGACAAAAATACTGGCGTTTCAGCACGCTGTGTTCTCTCAGTCTGTTAGAAATCATTACGGAGAAATCAATGCAGGAGCTTTTCTCCTTTTTGGCTCCACAAACTCAGACCTGGAGATCAGAACCATCAGAAGAGAACAAACTGTTTAAACGTCAGTGTTCATGTTGAAAGCACCTTGTTTTGTAGAGTCGTTCATAAGTTGGTTCAGATGTGTAAGTTTGTGTGAATGGTCAAAATCAGCATCATAAACTTTAAAAGTATACATGTGTGTTTGGCAGTTTCATCATGTTTAAAGTTTGTTTCCTCAGATATGCTTTTTCACACATACTCAACTAGAGTAAGCATGTATATGTATATGTAAATGAATATGTAAATAAGTAGGTGTTACTGGAGTTTCTTACTCTGTTACAGTGTACAGCGTAAATATCATCGCTGATAAAAGTGGGGCGTTTAAAGAACTAACGTTGAATAACAAACACAAATATAGTCTCACCACTTTTGCCATTTTTGTACTCTAGAACTCTGGATTTTGGTACTCTAGAGTCTAGTACTTGGGTACTCTAATAATCTGGACTCTGGTACCCGAGTATTCTGGTACTCTGGACTATGCTCTGCTTCAGAACCTACAACACATAAAGTTTTCTAGGAACCTGCTGGACATTGTGAAGATGTTTTCAGAACTCGAAGCTGCATAACAAACCTGCAAAATTAGAAACGTCCCACACTGCTGATCTCCTCAAACCAACACAAAACTTATGAGCTCTCTCACACACACACACACACACACACACACACACAGATAATAAAAGCTAATCTCAGTTTAAATGTCACAGAACAGAGTGGAATTAGCAGGAAGAGACGATTCCTGACACAGAGAAAAAAAAATGCTTTTTTGTTGTGTGATGCAAAGAAAAGAAAGACAATATTTGCGGTTCACGTTAAACTGACTGCTGAGTTTAATTATAAAGACAGGAAAGATTTTCGGATTTCATTCTCTGCAAAATTTCATCAGCAAAAACGGTTAGATAGGGTTATGGAGAGAGAGAGAGATGGAGAACGAGAGAGATATCCAGGTAAGCGCAATAGAACACATACAATATTCACATACAGTGCTGTGCAATTGTTTACAATGATTTATCTGGGCGGTAAACATGTTTTAGAATAAATATAAACACAAATAAACATTAATACTGTAGTCAGCAGTCAGAATGTGTTGTTTGTCAGTAAAGTTATAAAAATGTAGGTTAGAAAAACACGGGTTTGGTTTCCTTACTTCATACTGCTCTCCAGCATCACATGGATTTGTTCCATTCCGTCAGCTGATTTAATTTAATTTAGGATTGGACTCAGAACTAGGTATTGGATGGTAACTATAAATACTGGACTTCCTTTAGGAGAGGGCAGGAAATGGTTAAACTCACACACCCACATACACTCTAAAAAAATAAAGGTACTTAACTGTCCCTGGGGCAGTACCCCTCTTGTCACTGGGGTGGTCTCCTCAAGGTGTACATATCAGTACCTTTAGTCAGGGAACATAATTGTGCCATAATACATTAAAATTATACGTTCTAAGTTGTGTTGACTCCACACACCCCGTCTCGTCTCCAGGCTTTTTATTTTATTGTCCTGTTTTAAAACATTAGATAATGATAAGATACAAATATGTACTTTTCACCTGGAAAAACTTATTTTAGGTTCACAAAACAAACCACTGTTGTACCTTTGAGGGAACATTTACATTGTTTGTACTTTGATGAATGAAAAATGTACCTGCACAGAACCTTTATTTCTAACGCTTTAGAGAACAATCATAGTGGACTGTTTGTTTATTTGTATTTAGTCTAATAAATGGTTTTTTTTTTTAACATGTAAATGCTTACAAAACACATAAACAGCCTCTGCTCAGTACTGTACATCCTTTATGATGATCTACGCTAACAGCTCCTTCACAGTTGTGGACAGCAGGATTTCACGCATCATCACACACATTCTATGATTTTTTTTGTTTGTTTGTTTTTATAATAAGGCATGACTCGGTCTCTCTGTTCTCACTACTCAATTTTTCCTTCTTTGTTTTACAGTCATCACTGTGATCATGTGAACTTTGCTGGGCTTAAACAAACCCTCTCAGCTCTGGAGATTGTACTGTGTATAATGATGGCTGGACAGAAATATGCAGCACGTCTCACTGATCATACTGGGAACATTATATTTATTTTGGCCAGACTGGAGCCTATGACGTAGTCCCCACTTTGTGCCCTTAACCACTTCGACTGACCACTCGGATGTGCATCACACCTATATTACAACCACCGTCCACTCAGTTCAGAAGAGGAGGCAGCTACAGTGAGGAGCAGATTTTTCAAACAGAACACTCGCCCTCAGCGGGTTAGCCTCAGTGAGCTAATCGGCTAGCCATGTAAAATTTGCAATGCATTTTTTTTTTTTTTTTTGAGAAGTTTGAACATAACATACATAATGTTTGTGAGTAATTGTTTTGTCTCACTATAAACATCAATGTAGTCTTTTTTTGTTAGCCATGTAGTCTTTAGCATGCTATCTACTGAGCTAGCAGAGTAAAGTGATGAAGTTGTATGAGCAGTTGTGTGTAACAGATAGAGCTACCTAAAACCCAAGAAATCTGATTTTATGTTTTTGAAATGTTAAGCATTTGAAAGTAGTTTACTGCCATGGCCGATAAACAGCTTTATAAACCATTATTGTCAGGTTTGAAATGCATCACCCAGCTGGAATTTTTGTTCTAGAGTTTTTATTCTAAAAAGTTCTGAGAATATTATAAATATCATATGTGTTCTATAAATGTTTTCAGCAGTAAATGTTCTTAAAGATGGGATAACGCACTCTAAAAACATCATCATGCAACAATCTGTGGCCCTGACAACATCCTCAAAACAGCCCCCAAATGTCGCAGTTAAGAAATTATATCTTAGTTAATGTTTAACCTTATAGGAACATTATTTGAAATGATAGACGTCATTAAAACATTCTTTGAATGTTGGATTAAAGGGTTTTCTTTAAAACATTATTAGAACGTTCCCTGCTAGCTGGGCAAATCACAATGATATGTGAGTAAGTTCTAATTCTGAAGATGACATTGGCGACCACTCGATCCCTGACCCCTCCAACAACCAGAGCTAATACGGCAAAGAAACAACACTTAAGGTGGCACCGTGGACTGACGAGGCCAAGTGGATGAGGACAGTTAAGACCAGCATCAAAACAGATGGGAAGAGATGGAAGTAACAAATGGGAGGCAGCAGGACTCTACACTAAACAGTTTTATTTCCAACATTTGAAGAGTTCATTTGCAAAAAACGATCAATGGCATCCTTTAAGAAAACGAGCAGACTGTCGTGAGTCATTCTTAACACCTAATTAAGTTTAGTCACAATAGCCATTATTGTCCATTGGCAAGGTAATGCAGTATTCAGGTCAGGTGATGCAAAACTGCCACAAACTGTTTTAGGCAGAAACTCAAACGGCTCCCGTTTCTTTACAAAGTGCAGCATGTAGGTCTTAAAATAAAGGCTACTGCATCTAAACTGAGCTCAGTGTGTCAACCAAAGAACTACTTTGGATTCAGCCATGTGTGCACAATTCATACTAGACATAAAGCGCAATATTTGGGTGTAAAAGACAAAATTTCATAATTCACATAGTGCACTATATAGGGAGCAGTGAGACATTTGAGATTCAGCCTTAGGGTTTTCTGAGGTATGGCTACGTTCAATTTCAAAACATTGTGTACTGTTTTGCTATATATCTGATGGGTGTGTCTAGGGTGTTACCCAATCAGCAGCGACGTGTAAATACATCCCATCATAAAAAAAACAAAAAAAAACAGCGAACACAATGGATTCTTATTAAGTCTTTGATAGAGTGTTTAACGCAGTGTTTAAGCAGTAATGTGGTCACTGTACCAGACTGTAGTGGTGAAGATGGAGATGAGCCATAAGGCACAGCTCTCTTTACTGGTCAATCTACATCCCAACCCTCACCTCTGGTCATGAGCTTTGGGTAATGACCGAAAGAATGAGATCGAGAATACAAGTGGTGGAAATAAGCTTTCTTACAATGTTTCAGGCTACACTCTTCTTGACAGGGACAAGAGCTTGGTCATCTGGGAGGAGCTCAGAAATAGAGCCAAATTGAGAGGAGCCAGATGAGGTGATTTGGGCCTCTGATCAGGATGCCCCCTGGCCGCCTTCCGGTGGGGGTTTACTAGGCACGGCGTATGGGGACAAGACCCATAAGATGAAGCTTCATTCAGTACACAGTCACATAATGACTTTGGTTTCTATAGTGTTGAGCTAATACAAAACACATTTACTGTGATATTGAGTGATCTAACCTGGTTAGCCAGTTAAAAACAAATGATTGTCCCCTCATTGGCACAAAAAATTCTCAGAATTCCTTATTTCTGTGGTTTTGTATTCTGCATAAGTCACTAAAAGAGCAACACGGGCAGGTTAGTTATCTGTGGTTGGTAAAGATCTTTTCAACACAGACTAAACGCACTTTGAGTTTAAACTAGTCTGAGCGAGATATACAATGAAATAACTCATAGAAAATTAAACCCAGGAGAGACGGCATACACCACAAAGACTTTTAATGTGCAAAACAGGAAGTTGGGTTCTTGTTGGGATAAAAGGCCACAGAGCAGTTTTACAGTCTGAAAAGAACGAGTGTGAGGGTGTTAATGAGAGATGGTGATGCAGTGATATAGAGGTTTATTAAAGAGAAAAACAATGTGTGAAATTAGGATGAAGGTGAGAAGTCCACACAGTGAAACACTCTGCTTCCTGTTCCACATCACTCATTAGCACAAATCATCTCATTCCACAAAATACCGTGAAGTTTGTGAGCCAACTTCGTTAACTGCAACATGTTTTAAATTAAATCTCTTGGGACGAGAAAAATATGGAGTTCAGTCAGAGTGAATGTGCTCAATTCCGAAGCAATTTCCCTTAAAAACAGCCTCCACTTCCTGCCAGGACAAATTGCGGCAATTCACAAGAAGCAGCCTTTAATCAGCACCTCGGCGATGGAAGAGGCTCTCAGTTCCTGCTGGATATTGAAAAAAAAAACTCTCGCTAACTTTTAGTTCTTCATGTCATGTTTATGCTTTCAGAAAGGTTCCTGCGTGCTTCGGTTCACCTGCTGGAGTGGAGAACACGGAGCTGCCGTCAACGTGACTGAGCTGGAAATGCCAGCCGCCGAGGCTGAAGCTGACCTTTTCCTCAAACATCTCAGATCCCCTTAAGCAGAACAAGCTTTCTTTTCTGCTCTTATGTCCTGCTCTGCGCCGCGTGTGACAGACTGAATGTTCTACTGAAGGTCCTCAAGGCTCTCGGAAAAAGAATACAATTATCAGCACCCTCAGCAACAAAGGCAATCTAACTATCAGCTCACTGTGCTTCCTCAGTTTGATCTTCGTTCAGGAGACAAACTCTCAAAACACAGGTCATAGCAAAATGACCGTTTGGATGGACAACATTGGAAGCTCTTCTATCTTAATTGTTGATGGTTTTATCGCATAAACTCTCTTAAAATGAAGTGAAAAGCAGAATTCTGCAGCAAACTATTAAGAAAAATAGCAATTTTCTGCAGCTGCTTCATATTTGATGAAGTTACAAATGAAAAGAAACAAAACAGTAATTTCAGCCTGTGCAAAAGTTTGGACCCCGTTCCAGAACTTAATTAACTTGTTAGGCCTTAATTAGCTCGAGATAGTAGAAGTGTTAAGCTGGACACATTTCTTTGGACAGATTTCTGAAATGTCTGTCTTTCACAGAATTTCTTGTATCATTATCCTGAGGGTGAATACGAGATGACAAGGCAGACACACACTTTCTTATGAAAAGAAAGTTTCACACACTGGACACAAGCACTGGACACAAGCTAAACTGGACCGGACCTGTTTGAGTTTTTATCCACACACGAAAAGCGTAGTAAGAGTACAAAATGGACATATATTTTTGTATATTTAAAATACATTAAATTAAATTATATTAGATTAGCTTAGATTCAACTTTATTGTCATTGTGCAGAGTACAGGTACTGAGCCAAAGAAATGCAGTTAGCATCTAACCAGAAGTGCAAACTAGAGTATCATTTACATATAAAGTGCAAGAAAGTATCTGACAACTGACAGTTGTACAATATGTACAATTAAGGGTGGTAGAGTGTATATAGGTGTTGCAGGTATTAGTGTAGTATACAGATATACAGAGTGAGTGGAGAGGATACAAATGTCAGAGCAGCATATGTAATAATGATAAGTATGCAGAGTAAAAAATGTAGAGTAATTGTACAAATATAAATAATGCCATAATGCTGGGACATAAAGTACAGTAACAATGTCAGATACATTGCAATCCATGCCAAAATACATTCCAAACAGTAAAATATATTTCAGAAATATTGCCATATTAAGCGAGTATATTTTAAATTACATTTGTTTTAAAATGTATGTTGTAAGTATTACACCTGTACAAAAGTATTACACCTATACAGTATATAAAAATATATGTATGTAAATGCATTTATCAAATATGTTTAAAAAGGTATGAAAATAGCCAAAATGCCAGACTAATGGGCTTTACTATTCAGAATACCTTTTGAAATTAATTTGTATTCCACAATCCTAGTTTTAAATATTATCCAATGAACCTTTAATATGGAAAAAAAAGCAAGTGTTTTAAACACTGATAAACTGTTTAAATGCAGTTATGATTTGATGTTCTGTGTACTTAAAACACATTTATACATACATCTTACTTCATACATACAGTGGTTAGTGGAAAGTACAATGCAATTCACAGTAGTCAGTACCATTTAGTTATATCTGTAGCCTTTGTTGAAACTACATAGTATTGAAAAATATAATAACGAACACAAATAAATGCATTTTAAAAATATTTTTTTCCAGGTGGTTGAGGATGAATTTGGGGACGCCCAGATGTCACAGTCAGAGCTGTAGAAATATTTTACTACAAACTGGCCTGAATTTGTAAAAAAAAGGGGTTATAAAAGTGACTCTATGCCTGCGTTTGGTTTTCTGCTGCACACATGCTGTGCATGCAAGTCTTCATATCTTTTTTTTTCTCACTCTTCTTGCTGTACCATTGGCTGCATCTCAGAGCTGCACTCCAGAGCTCCATCAGACTCATATCTTCCCTCACACTAGCAATTCATCCGCACCATCAACTGCTTCAGATCGAGCTACCAAACCAAAAAAATCACTTCAGATTGTGAATATATGTCAGAATGGGCAAATTGAGGTTAAAATCAGGCTTAAAATTGTGTTATGTAGAGCCAGCTGTAGTGTGGAAGGATGAAAGTTTCTAAAGTGGGAATAAAGAAGGTTCTAAGTGCTCTTGTGGATAATGTAATAATTGAAATCACTGATTTCTTAACAATTTTGTTTGAAGGTTGAAGTAAGGGTTACACTAAAGCTCACCTATAACTCAATAGCTACGCTAGGCTAACAGTCACAATTGGGTGACACCACAGGGATCCCCAGTGGCTGTATGATGTATTAGAGTGAGGCATGCTGGGTATTCTAGTGAAAAAAAAACATGGAAGGACTTTGATGTGGCTGATGGATACAACATAAAGTACTGCATAACAAAAACAAATAACATATTAAACTGATATTTTGTAGATGTTTCCAGGCCAGTAGTATGAGTGCTGATAACCTTTCAGTTCTGCTGGTTTCAGCTCTTATGCTGATTTAGCAGAGATTTGTTCCTCTTTTGTATGTTATTCCATACAATGAATAATGGTCACCTCCTTCTGGTTAAAACTGAGAAATCTACAGACTGACCACTTTCTCTCAGTCAGAATGATCTGAATACACAGTGAAATCTGTTCATTCTGACTGATAATATTCCTAACTAACAATATCAATACTATATTTAATGTGCTCCTGAGGCTGAACGCTGTAGTACAGAGTCCAGTTCCTCACAGTGTACTGCTGAATTAATCAAGTTAAGTGTTGTAGTAGTATTGGAGGATAGCACTTCATTGTGACGCACACTAATTAATGATGTTCTCCCACTTTAGAAACATCTGCTCTCTCCTCGCAGCTTCCTCAAGCTCACCAAGATAAAAACCCTCTCAGCTTCTCTTTAATGGCAGAACTGCAGCCCTGCTATAAAACAACAACCAGGTGATACAAATTTTACTACATGCCCATTTATATTTTCTATTAATTTCCTAAAAAATCATAAGACCCTAGTGTTACTGATCGTCACTGGTAACACCAGAGACAGTAACACCAGTGACATTTTTCTTTATAAAAAAAATTCATTTTACAAAATGATTGCCACAGAGTATCAAACCACATGTTGTCAGTCATGAAATTTCCACTAAAATATGCAATTTAATCCATTTGTGTTCCTTTTTTTTTTCAATTACATAAGAATAAAGTAGGTCACACCAGTGACTTCAAGTAAAAGCTTCACATGAAATCATGAGATAAATGAGAACATTTCTGATAACTGAAAGACACAGTGCACTTACCATGTGCTTTTCTTCATAGATCTTCAGAAAATAAGTCGAGTGATGTCATCAGTGTGATTTTTATTTCAAAATAAGAGATTTTTTGTTATGCAGTTACATCAGTGACATGACTCCTGGGGACCATAACTTGCATTATATATTTTATAATATTTATTTGGCATTTGTTTTTCTTTATGTCATTTAAATTATATATTCCATAGTCATGTGTAGATTATTGCAGTTAAAATTGCAGAAAAAAACATTTTTTTACCTGAAAAAATTGGCGCTCATCCTTTACACATTACTGTGAGGACGAGCACTTCTGTGATGCTTAATATTCTATATAATTGATTTAACAACCAATATTACTAAAAAAAAAACTTACTGTTTTATTTTACAATACAAATGAACTGTAACCCTAACAGGTTTTTCAAGTGTAATATATCTGTAAAGGCTAGGGACACAAAAATGGACGTTTCCATAGAATGATTCAAATATACATATATATTTTAAAGACCATCATAGCATCAAAATATTAGTGACGTTCAGATGCTCTCCTCGTCAGTGGTGTTAGCTGATGATGTGAAACGAAAGCCAAAATGTAAACAAACACTTAGCACATCATAACTGTGCTTGTGCACATTTCTACATATACTTCTCAGTTTATTATCATTCAGAGTGGAAGTGCCTCTCTGTAATTGGCTGAGTGCTCAGTGGCAGTATGAATTTGCTCTCACCAAGAAATAAGTCGAGGAACAAAATAATTGCAATATTATTTTCAGTCTTAATTAAGTGGCTAAGGCTTCTTACAAGTGTAAAATTTTAATCCATTTTCTAAATCCCATATAATTTAATGTGAAAGAAATCAAATAAATAAGGGGGCTGTGGCTTTTCTGAGAGGGGTTTGATATGGGTGATTAGGTGAGCGTAGCGTGAAAAAGCCCATTACCGCTGTGTGGTGTCATCAAAGCACTAGCAGCCTGGCAGCCAAGTCACCGCCCGAATCCAACCGAATCCAACCTTAATTCAGCTCCTCCATTTCTCTGAGTGGAGATAGGAGCTGGGGGTGGTCGGGTTGGGGAGGAGGGGGGGTTGAATCTCTTCCAGTGATGGAGATGGAGGCAGATAAATGGAGTGGTAATTAGACTCATTTATGTGGCATCAGAAGCACAGTGGAGAGCACGCCATTTAGTCCCTTCTTTATTTTTCTGATACTGAAATACGCTGCATGGCCTAAAGTATGTGGACACCTCTATTTGATAGCTGTTTTGGCCACACCCATTTCTAACAGGTGTATACAATCAGTCTCCACAGGCAAACCCAAACAGTAGAACAGGTCATACTGAGCAGCTCAATGACTTTTAGTGAGGGACTCTCAGAGGAAGCCACCTTTGCAGCAAATAACAAACTGCATGCAATGCCTACAGTGAAGGGTGGTGTAGTGTGTTCTCTGGAGTGATGAATCATGCTTCACTGTCTGGCAGTCTGATTAATAAGTCTGGGTTTCTGGATGCCAGGAAAATGCTACCTACCAGAATGCATAGACTACAGTTAAGTTCGGTGGAGGAGGGATAATGGGCTGGGAATGTTTTCAGGATTTAGTTCCAGTGAAGAGAAATCTTCATGCTACAGCATACAGTCACATTCTAGAGAACTGTTTGCTCCAGCTTTATGGAACAGTTTGAGGAAGACTTGTCTGTTTTCAGCAGGATATTGAAGGCTTCATTCTTTAGTAAAGAAAATGGTTCTATATGGAACCATGAACACTCAAAGAACCATTTGCATGATTTAAGGTTTCGTTGCATGGCGAAATAGTTGCATATGGTTATATATAGAACCTTTATGAAAAGGGTTTTATATATGACCAAAAAAGGTTCTATTTTTTTACAAGCTTGACATTGTAAAGATAAACAAAAGATGAATTTAATGTGGAAAACTCACTGGGTGACCGAGTGATCCAGAACTGGACATCCAACATCAGTACCTGACCTCACTAATGCTCAATCAAATCAGACAGCAATGTTCCAACATCTAGAGTAAAGCCCCCCAAAAAGACCTATTAATGTCCTTTCCAACGTACAGATGTGATTTATATCTTTTGGTATTGTAGTGTATGTTAAGTCTTGAACCACAGCTCATAAAATATTATAGTTATGATGCACTAACTATTCAAAGTTATTAAATAAAATTGAGAAGGAAAAGAGGTGCATTCAGGTGATATCTACTAAAAACAAAATCTTCTGCACATCCATAGAACCAAAATATCTGCTTTAATTTGTATCAACTAAAAGCCCTACATCAGTATTTTAAAACAGTGATGCAATTCACACATCACGTTGACCATCAGGACTTACCCTGTATGTCCAGAGAGACTTTCTGAAGTTTTAGCGAAGATCAAGTCAGTAATCCAGTTCAGAAAACCACCCTTTAGATCCTGTGTTTATGTCCATTTAAATCCCCACAGCAACGTGTTCAGTCTAACACTTCAGATTAGATAAAATTATTATTATTAGTCCCACAACGGGGAAATTTCACCTCCACACTTAGCTCCCATCCATGCAGTGAAACACCACACACTCACTAGGGGGCAGTGAGCACACTTGCCGGGGCAGTGGGCAGCCCTATCCATAGCGCCCAGGGAGCAGTTGGGGGTTAGGTACCTTGCTTAAGGGCACTTCAGTCATGTACTGTCAGGTCAGGGAATCGAACCAGCGACCTTCCAGTCACGGGGCTGGTTCCCTAACCTTTGCCCTAACTAGCCACGTGGTGTGTCCATGCTGCTGAGCTCAGAGAGTAGAGGGAGGGTGGAAAAGACGCAAAAAGGCGACAAAATGGCCTTGTCCCAATCCACTACACTGAGTGCACTTTCCCTCTTTCCTTCAAAATCACACTTATTTTGCAATTAAGAATTAAAGACTGCCTTCATAGAAAAAAATCATAAATCATAGTTTTAGCACTCAGCACGAACCCAAGAGATCAGAAAATCAATAAAAAACATGGCCGCCTTATGCTAATCATTTATTTTTGCTCATAGTAACCTAAGGAATGAATCACCATCATAAAATTCATCCACTTTCAGTTCACAGACACTCCAGACTAACAATTTCCGAAAAGGTATCTGAGGTGCCACTTGGTTTTAAGATCTCTATAAGAAAATGACAAATTTTTGCAGGTGCTGGATAAATTTTTGATCAAAAATGACACAAACTCATAAAGATATCAAATTTGGCATGTCTATGTAACCCAGGGTCTCCTGAAAATAACAATGTATGACGTGTGACTGTCTCATGTAAATACTTTATAATTGCAATTGTAATTGTAATTGACCCAAAATACAAAAAAAAAAA
>JAILXH010164731.1:16654-29983 GCA_023558415.1 Piaractus mesopotamicus
TTATGATACACATTATGACAACTTATTTGCACAAATTTGTCTTATGGTTGTCTCAGCGAATAAAGTCTTTAAACCCAGCTCCTATTTAAAATGTATTAAATCCTCAGTCTCATAACAAAGAACACATTAGTTTCACAGTAGACACTAAAATATTAGTAATAAGCGTGGGGTTTAGCGGTTAATCCCAATTTAACTTTGGTATTTATGATAATTAGATATTTATTATTAACATTATATTCTCTTTTTCAGCGAGCCCAGTTGCTCCGAATGATGAGGTCAAGATCCCGATAGTAAGTCACTTGGCTCATCCTTCATAACACCTACACAGCATAGCTGAACATCTTATAATGGACACTGAATTGCTGAAACACACACTGAGCTTTTATGTTAAACCAATGATTGACATCGCCCTTCTCGTTGCTCAGGACGGAGTGTGCGCCCCCTCTGCGGAGGAGAAGGAGAACTGCCGCAACGCGGATTTGGAGGAGGCGGAGGAGCCCCGTCCAGAGTCCCGCCCCCTGCTGCAGGAAACTCAGGGACTGAGCACTAAAAGCATGCCGGTGGAGGACGAGGACAGGGGACTGGGCGACAGCCTACCCAACACCACCAGCTCTTCCCAGACCAGCCTGTCTGCACTGCCCATCACAGTGCCCTCTACGGGTGAATCCCCGCGCCACAGCCCCCGCACACAGAGGCCGACGCTAAACGGGGAAAGAGAGCCAGAGCCGTGGGCAAGGGTTAGTATAGCGTCCCTGCGCAGCATCTAAACTACAGTATGAGGCAAAAGTTTGGACACAGCGGACTGCAAAATAAAGTGACAGCAGTTTATGCATTTATATTTAGTCATGTAGCCGACGCTCTTATTCATAGTGACCTGTACGAATGGTCACATAATAAATCCCACTATATACAGACGTATGCAAAAGTTTGAGCACCCTATTCAAACGACATTTTGTTGATTTTCTATGTAAAAATAAGACGTCAGAGAACACACTTAAATATGACATTTTTCTGCAGATTTTTGTTTTTTAGAGAAAATTTTAGGAACTTTTAAAGATTTTTTCTTTATCTGCTGAATTTAACGTAATTGGGAAAAAAAACCAAAATGTAAAATTTGCCGTAATTTTATGTTTAGATTTTTTGTTTGTTTGTTTGTTGTTTGTTTTTCCCCAACCCTACAAGTCAGCAAATAAACTGTTCTCTGTAGAGGGTGTTTACATTAACTTATTAATTTATTTATGATTGAAAAAAAAATAATATGACCAGGCCAGGACTAATTTTAGATAAAAAAAAAATATATATATTTACTTATTTGTTTTATTCCACGTTTTAGAATAATAGTGAAGACATTAAAACTACAAAATAACTGATGGAATTATGCATTGACCAAAAAAGTGTTCAGGTGCGTTACAATGTAATCACAATAGATTTTATTGTAGTGAATTGTCATTATAGATGATTGAGTCGTAGCCGTGTCTGATCTTGTCATGCAGATCTTCCTTAGAATTTAGTCCACACCTCTGGACAACATTCAGACATTCCTGAAGACCTTGATTATCTGGATCAGGCGTATTACATAAGGGTGGAGCTGAACCTCAAGAGTTTTTACAGAAGCAGGGCGGGGCAGGGCTGTGCTTTAGATTAACGTGGGTAAAGACATGCAGTTTACTTGTTCAAACCTGATCACTAGTGAGGAACTCGGAAGATTCTCGGAGCCAGTAATAATTCAGAGGAGGCACTAATGATGAGTCATGGTAAAGTTAGCAAACGTCTTCAACACTGGTCTTTTCAGGAGGAAAAAGCTAATATTGTCCTTCTTTCACAGGACGACAGCCCTCCCAGAAAGCTCGTCCCGTTACATGGTAAGTAACATCTCCTACAAATGCTGTCCACCAGTATCACTCATCCAGGTTATGCTAAAGAGCTTATAAGCAAGTCTTGCAAAGATGGCTGTTTTAGGAATCATGATATTTGACATGAAAGAAAAGCAAGCATAATTCTTCTCTTGCTGATGAAATTGTAGATTTTTGTGTGCTTTGTTATACATTGCTTTAATATGTATTATATTTAGTAAGTGTTGGATGAATGTGACTGACGAGTCTCCCTGCTTTTGCTTTTCCCCAGACAACGAGACGTCTCTGAGCAAGAGCTTCGACTTGTTTGACTCGCTGGACATGCGCATGCACAACAAATTCTTCCGCAGCATCGGCCTGAGCGACAACGCCATCAAGCTGGCCGAGTCGCAGAACGCCGGAGACAAGGTCTACGAGCTGCTGCGCATCTGGATGCAGCGGGAGGGCCTCCGGGCCAACATCAACGACCTGCTGCAAGCCCTGCTGGAGCTGGACCAGCGCTACACTGCCGAGCAGATCGCCTCCAGGGCCGTGGATCGGGGCTACTACAAGTACGAGTGAAGATGTTCAGACCGAACGGCATTCTTACGAACTCGTAAAAAGGGTAAAACCGCGACGAGGAGAAGAAAGTGGTATTAAGAGACTGGATTTGAAATAGGGAAGTGGAACCAGGCTCATTTTTAGCTTGGCTCCCTCCCTCCCCAGCCTATTGGCCAGATGTGGACTGACGTTTCTAGCCAAACAGGCTTTAGCAACCACAAGCGGCTTTAAAAGCCAACACTGGACTTGGCGAAGACCAGCGCCGGATAACGGGGACGGCTTTTATGTAGCTTCCCCCCTAAACCGGGCTGGCTTTGCCTCAAGCAATGCACTGGCCACAGGCTTTTTAAACTACAGGTTGGTCCGAAGCCTACGTAGAGATTTCAGTACGTCTTTGGTTATGCCAAACGTAGCTGTATCAATGTGGGCCAGCGGCCTAAGCCTTTTTATTTCGTTTTGACTACATATTGTCAAGTTTTGTGCACATTGATGGTTTAAACTACAGGTAGTTGAAGCCCCAGACTACACTACATGTAAAGCTGAGTCAGGTTTTCTCCTGGTAGTTGATTGTTGACTTCGGACGCTTTTAAGTTAACACGGGGACAGAAAATAAAGAAAAAGTCAAAAGATTTGCGAGAGCTGGCACAGGTCACAGGACTATCTGCCATAAGCTTAAACAGCAAAGAAAGCGACTTTAGTTGAAACAGTGATACAGTCAGTTTCACCGTTGCAATAACTAACATACTGTATTTGCTAAGGAAATGTCGAGAGCTCTAGGGCAGGTTCTGCTGCTCCTCATAGTTTAGCAGCGTTACGACAAACACTTTCTCGGCTGAAGTGAGCCTTTCCGAACAGCACACTGTTCCGCCGTTACGCAAAAGCTTTCGTTTTCTCATTCAGAGCGAATTTTGTGTCTGCTTGGCCGGGCGACTGCCGTGGTGATGTTACATTTACACCCCTCAGTCTCCTCCCAGCCGTCGGCTTCTTCCATTTCCTTATTTATATAAAGACGTGACGTATTTATTGCCGTAACGTGATTGCGTATAATTATTTATACCTCTTAACAATACTTTTCATTAAGTCTGCAATGTGACCGAGAGGCCTGTGGGGCTTTTCAAGACGCCAAAGCCTCGTTCAACTTAAAGCGCCTTTTCTCTGGAGCTCCACATTTCTTAGCAGACACTTCGGTGGGGGGGGGCCCGTCGCTCACGATGGACGAGCTCCGTTCATTTTCGCTCATCATGAGCACAAAATGCATCCCGTTTATTAAACAAGGACATGGCAGCATTACTAGACTCAGAATGCCGTGTCCAGATTCCCCGCCACCTCCTGCTTCAGAACAGATCTCTGGAGGCCTCGCTGGCCTCGCTATCTCCCGCTAACCGCTACAAGATGGATGTGCTGCCGTGCACTGGTACGTTCGTGTTCGTGTTCTTTTGGGTTCTCATGGAAAGATGAAGGAGAGCTTCATTCATCCAAATTTGTTCTCGGCCTCAGTTGTACATAGTCAGATAGTGAAGCCCTATTAGGACAAAGATAGATTTATTGTATATTTATAGAAACACTTATTGAACAAAATGAAGTATAGCCAACTGAACAAACTGAAGGAAAACATTGATTGACAGAATAATTTATAGAGTTATATTTACATAGGTTAGGCCCCTGTTGGCTCATCTGGATAGCAATACAATATCAGTCAAAAAGTCGATCATGGAAGGGGTTTTTCTTTGTTTAGTATTACAGTTTTACAAAACTGAACACATTTAGAATTACAGCAAACAGAAATATTAGCCTTGTAGCAAATACAGCTAGTTAGGCTCCAGACATCAACACCTGACTGGCTTGAAGACATGCTTTCCACTTAGGAAGGCATGTTTATTTTTAAATACATGAAATCTGACCATCAGCTCAGAATGTCATCAGGATAGTGATTGCGATTGTCCAAACTTTTGACTGATGCTGTAAATGATCTTTGCTTTTTGACTTGGCTATATGGCTTTAGTGTTGTCGTTGTTATAGCTGTATGAATTGATCCTCGTTTTATTTTCAGTTGTGAGGCAAATCGTGTCTCAGTTTTTTTAAACACATGGTTTTTTTTAATATGCCTAAAGGAACCAGACCAGCACAAAAACAAAAGGCTCTCGGCGCGATTCAAATACAGTGCAGGCACTGCCACCTAGTGACCAAGAGTGAAATGATAGGAGAAAAGATACCTGCATCAATTTCAAGGGACCTGTTTCTTTTGCTTTTAATTCAGTCCTCTTCTTTCTACTGACTCTCTCTCTCTCTCTCTTCTACACGTTCTCTATAGTTTGCTCCACACCAGAGCACATCAGTGTTCTATAGACGAGCTCACCGTGAATTTTTTTCTCGTATTAATTACGTCCCAGCACTTCAGCCTTCTCATTTAATGTTCTCTCTGCACTAGCTCATCCGCCTTTAGCTCTGTTTAGAAATTAATCTGTTTTTTCCCCCCTTAGATTGTTTGCTCGATAATGGATTTATGTTTGCTGTTGCAAATGTATTTGTAGTTTTTTTTTTTTTTTTTTTTTAATAAAAGATTCATACTACGCTTTGTGTTGTTTCTAAATGTGACCAGTAAACGCTCCTCAAAGTCCAGTGTGAGAGCTTGTCAACATGCACTATATATTTGATGGTTTTGGACCCGACTTTTCAATGCATCATTTAAAAGACGTTTGTCTTTTTATCTTCCATCAAAATCATCTATCAAAGACTTTTGCCTGTCTATAAAATTCAGATTTTTGACGGTCACTGTGCACCAGCAGGCAGAGTAAAATAATGTTAACCAATAATATCTAGTCCCGTCACAGTTATTACACACTGCACTTTTTACAAGTTCATCCACAATCATTTGTTTATATCGGGTTTACATTCCAACATCACTTGGTTTGAGCAAGACAACTAGCCCACATGGCCACTTTAGACTTGTGTTTTTACACAATTTTAGTGTCTTTCAACAAAGGAACATTTAAATTGTTAATTGCAATTATTTATACAGCAATCAGTCATCAGCTAAAAGTGGTAGCCTGGTAAACTCTACAGCAGCAGCAGATGTAATCATACAATAACCTATGTAGTGGACAATAATGTGGATGTTTCTAATAAAGTGGTCAGTGAGTGTAAGTACAAGGTAGATGTTTCTAATAAATTGGACAGTTGACAGTGGAAACAGTGTTTATAATAAATTGGCCAACAAATAGTATTTTATGCAGTTAGGTAAACCTGCATGTGGACAGCTGGTTTCAGTGGTAAGTTTGGACCAATATACCAGAGGCAATTGTTGAATTCCTTTCGCGGTCAGTCGTCTTGCATTGAGAGTGTCAGCAGTTCAGGAAACAATCATGATAATGGTTACAGTTAAGTTATATTCAGGTCACTCATCTCATTATTCTACATTTAATTTACCAAAAAATTGGTTTCCTGTGAAATGGATGTGGACACAATTCATGAAATGGCTAGAATGTTCTCCGTTCATTTTGTTGATCAGTTCTTATTAGGGAAAAAGTCGTCTGTCAGAATCAGAATGTTGGTGTTTGTTGGGCTATGCTGGGTCAGTGAGTCGTGACCTTATGTATGAGGTGGCATTCTAAGACGTGACCTCATAATGCAGTTCTACAGCCTGAGGTTGCAGAGCTCTCTCCAGTATCCACCCTCTTCACAAAAGTGAGTGAGACTGTTCTCTCTTTCCTCACCCACCCTCGTTGTCCGGGAGCAGCCAGTATGGTGCGGAAGAGCGGGGCATTCGACTTGAACCGCTGCACGGTGAGGCAGCTTGTCCAGCTCTCAGGGATTCCGCTGGACAATGCCCGCAAGCTGGTACGCTTCCGTGAGAGACAGCGGCGCAAGGCCAGGAGGATGGAAGAGCAGCAGCAGGCAAGGCTGCAGAGAAGGCGTACTCTCAGGGAGGAGCTCAGAGAGGGGGCCCAGCCCAGGAGGAGGAGGAGAAGGAGGAAGCCCAGTCCCACAGCAGAGCTCTGCGAGGGAGCCCAACCCAGTGTAATGGTAGGAAGATCTTCGCAAAGGTGGACACAGGACATAGGGGCTCCTGAAATGGGCAGTTCCAGTGCTTTTTCACAACAGGTCACAAGCATAAATGGAGGGGTTGAAGAGCCGCAACTGAGCCAGAGAAACTCTGATGATGCTCCAAGAAAGCCAGAGAAAGAGAATGAGTGCATGCAATTCACCACAAGCAGTTTGAGGACTGTCGACCCTGTGAGCCATGCTATAATAGTCGTCGAGATCAAATGTCGACAAGGGAAGGTACTTAGAGATCAAGGAACAAGCATGATGAGCAACAATGAGTGCACGCCCAACGAGGACACTTTGTGTGTTCCCATCAAACAGAGTCCCTCAGTGAAAGAGCAGATTGCACAACAGCTGCATCAAGACCTGATTGTGAACGAATCGGCACCGCAACAGGACGAAGGATTCGCCCCCGCCCCACTCCACATCGAAACACAAGCGTGGGATTCTCTTCAGGACCCTGCAACGGCCAGTTCAAGCCATCAACTCCAACAAGATGCGCAGGAACCTCTTCAGGACCCTCCTCACCAGAGCGTGCCCAATCAGGAGACTCCAGGTTTGGGCCACCCTATGCAGGAGCCCTGCCTTGTTGATGGTTCATGCTGTAGGATCTGCGGCAGACAAAGGAAAAACCACTCCCACTCTCAATCACACAGCACGCAGAGAGGAGCTCTTGAAAGGAACCACCACCTCCTTGAGATGCTGGCAGAAAATCGGAGGAGGCACAGAAGGAGAGAGGGGATGCAACAGAACACTAGTGGATCTGGAAACCACTGCACTGTTAGCTAGGTTTTCAAAAAGGTGATGCCTCCAAACTGCTTAATAAAAGGCTTAATAGATGCAAATTAGTATACTGTTATTTCTTTGCGAGGTGCAAAGTGAGGGGCTGCTACTCACTGCTTTTTAGGGATGTTTGATTTTAGTTCACACTTTTTATAACTTAAAATCCACTGGCATCAGTTTCAGACTGATATTACTATTTTAAGAAGAACTGTTTTTTCCCCAAAGAGAGTTCACATTATTTTCCACATTATTACTTAATAATATTTAAGATGTAGTAAAATCTTGGAGTTTAAGAGGCTAAGAAGTCTAGCCTCAGAAGACTAAACTCTAGTACAGCGGTGCCCAATCCTGGTCCTGGAGATGTACCACCCTGTAGAGTTTAGCTCCCACCCTAATCTAGCACACCTGATCCAGGTAATGTAGGCCTTCAGAGGCACTTGAAATGTTAAGAGCCAGGTGCGTTGGCTCTGAACTCTCCAGTTTGGTAGATCTCCAGGACCGGGATTGAGCACCTCTGCTCTAGTGTTTTACCATTTACATTGTTGTTTAAATGTAATTATGTATTTACATAATTAGACAGGCAACAGATTCCATTTCATTCTGCATCAACAGATTTGGATAGAAAGTAAGAAAATGAGAGCAGTCCACCACCCAAAAAACATCCATCCAACAGCCCTTCAGTACGACCATGCTGTCCACCTTTTGTGAAATATCTTTCCTTAATCATATGTTCTCTCCTGTATCTCTGAGAAAGAAAACTAACAAGACATTTAGTTTCGTCTGCACAGCATGTAATTTGGTGACAAACAAAATTGTTCTTGAGTCAGCGCTGATATCCTTGTGATGCGCGAGGCTCTAAATTACATCTCTCTAAATCATCTTATAATTTCTTGCAAGCTCCACAGCAGAAGATACACTTTAATTTCCGCTTTTGCAGTAAATTCACACTGATTGCAGAATTTATTTTTTTGCCATCAAAAGTACTCAAAACAAGTACTTACAGAATGAGGTAGAAACAATAATGCCCATAACAATACATAAACTACTGAGCGTATTCTCACACACACATCATCAGTCCTTACCTTTTTTAACGGCTAAGACTCCAGTCGCTATTATGTCGGTAATATTTGTTGAGCAATGGTCAGTCCGGTTCAGTACATGGATACACCCCTCACGGCCATGTGATGGTGCTCAGCTGCTATATTTTGTACCTGCCTAAAATTCTTCAGAAATGAGTAGAATCTTCTTTCCATTTGTCTTGGAATCAGGCCTGAGGGCTATGGCAAAATATTGCGATGACCAAGATTGTGACTGATTTAAATGGCTTTTGAGTTCTACAAATTAAGGTCCATGCCTGTTACTTTGGCTGTTTTTTTCTGACTATCCGGTGTCGACCAGAGGAGGTTGGTTGCCCTTTTGAGTCTTGGTTTCCTCTCAAGGTTTCTTCCTTAGGGAGTTTTTCTTTGCCACTGTCACCTTTGGTGACACTCATGGGGGCTCGGACCTGGATTTTTCTGTAAAGCTGCTTAGTGACAACACCTGTTGTAAAAAAAAAAAAAACACTATATAAATAAATTTTGACTTTGCTTTCAGGCCTCAATGCTGGACGTAGTGTGACAGACTGCCAGACTGTACACAACACATTGATGTTGGTTTGCTTTTGACTGGTCTAACTAATCTATCACAGTTCATCCAAGCTGCATCCAAAATACAGTGTTTTGCTACAGTAAGGCTACGGTGACGAAGTGGCAGCATTTGTGAGGGATACCGAATCGTTTAAGCTCCAGAAACGAGTTAAAATGCGTTACATGTTATTTGTAATGTGTAATTCACTGTCAGCGCATGAGCAGTGCGTCCGTCTCAACACTGTTACGTTATATTAATGCACCTGGCAGTAAATCCACTGATGGAAACGATACCTAAGGTGGGTCCTGGCTTGTCCCAATCCTGCACAGTTCACAGTTCCAAAACACCTGTTTCAACTTAAGAACTAACCGGTGAGTTGGGATCTGTTTGAGCAGAAAAAACAACAAAGTATTCACTCGAGGACCAGAATTGAGAACCACTGGACTAGGCACAGAGTATGATATTGGCAAGTTTGATCTGGTTCCGTGCTGGGCTATGAAGCTCCATGAACACTGTTCTGGGACCAGACAGAAGTAAAAAAAAAACCTGGATCAGAAATGTAGATGCAATCTCTTCCAGGATCTGCTCAATATTGTGAATCCAAGACTTAAAACCTCAAAGGCAGAGTGTAGGGTTGTTCTCAGGCTACATCGCTAAATTGCTACATTATAAAAGACAGATTCTGGCAAACAAAAGACCACCTGCCCTCTATCAGACACTTACAATTCTCTCCATGTCATTTTGCATTAGATCTTTGACCCTGGAGCTGCTGTCCTGTCCCACCTTAGTGCTGGGAGTACTGGTGAGAGCTTCTCATAGCCATTGTTGGTGGGCTTTATTTACTGGGAATGTCAGTCAGCGGCTGTTCTGAGTCAAAGGCGCTGTGCGTGTGTGGCGGGTCAGTAACGCTCAGGATCACAGTGGCTGAGCTCCTATTGAGCCGGATGGCACTGAACAGGTTCATGTGAGGAAAGGACTGGGATGTGAGCCTATCCGGCTCTGGTGTGCCATTGGGTTCGGCCTCCCAGGCCACCTTGCTCCAGGGCCGCAGCCCAGATCGTCTCTCTGTCCGCTCCGTAGTTGTCCTTGTTTCCAAAGAGGAGATGCCCACCCGGGACCGACCCCTCCACAGGTAGACGGAGTCTAGGTTGCAGCAGCACCCGTCTCCGGGACTCCGCCCCCGGGTCAGGAGAGCAAGCATGTCCCTTTTGAAGTTGGTGTTGAGGGCGGCGTAGACCAGTGGGTTGCATACCGAGTTACTGAAGCCCAAGATCTGCACCAGGCTGACCAGCAAAAACTCAGAGTCCAGGTCCAGATCCAATTTACCTGGAAGGTGGGAAATAGAGTTGTTAGACAATGGAGGTAAATGTGGTATTCTTTTGTGATTACTGTTAGTAAACAGTCAGAAGGACCATTTAGATTTTGCTACATTATTATGTTATGAATTATGTTTGCATTTGGCAGGGCAGCATAATATCTTTCCATCCGAGTGTATTTTAGTGGCCAGTCCACTTTCCAAAAACTCACTCCCACATTTTCTCACAAGAAGAAATTCAAATATTTGTGAATGACAGCCACAACAAATTCAAGACCGCAGAAAATGCAACATGTTCAAAATGTATTTATTTTGGGGCCTTAAAGTCATACATACAGCCAACAATGATTTTAGATTTTACCGCCTAACAATATATGTTGGTTTGGATTGACATAACACTATGTACTATTATGTCCAAAGCAATCTATATGTTGTACCTATTGTCATTGCCACTCTTATCATATATCCTTTTCAGAATTAACAGATTAAATAAATTAAAAAAAACATTTAAATCATATAATAACTTATTACAGATATATTACAGAAAATGTAATTCTCTTGTTGCGAAATTTATCTGTCACAAAACCGGACCATCTTATCTTAGATGCAAAGCACCCCATGGACCTGATTTGTAACTCACTCGCTCACTTCCATTGCTTTTTGTGTCTTTTATAAGAGTGGTGTGTCATATCAATGACACTGTGTCCTTATTGATATTAGTGCTACAATATTTTCATTTTTGCAACAACATGAGTAACGTTTTCTGGCACCAGTGCTATCTGCTCTAAAAGTTTACATACAGCCCTGTTTAATGTAACCTTTTTATGTCCTTTATTTTACAGCAACACTTCCATCACTATATAGCAAAAGTAGCTAATAAAACAAAAGTTGTTTAATAAAATGTTGTTTCATAGCACAACACTATCTATGTGCAATGTTAAAGCTTAACAACACTACTCTATAATGAACCGTTTAATACCTGTACTGTTTCTGACAGTTCTTTTAAAGAATCTTTGCCTAGGTATACAGTCATACATGATTTTCTTATCTCCTTACATATCTACATCTATCATTCACTTTATTAGAAGCACCTAGATTGTAGCTCCACTTTGCTGCAGTACAGTTAGAGAATGCAGCCCATCTCTTGATGCACAGTTTGCATTAGCCATCTTCTAGCCCTTCATAAATGGTCAGTTTATAACTACAGAGCCACTCCTGGATGGATAATTTTAGGTGGTGGTCCACTCCTAACCATGACTTGTGTAAAAACCCCAACAAGACTGCTGTGTCTGATACACTCAGTGGTCCTGTGGTCACAAACTGACCAATGATGAATGGACTACAGTTTGTATTTGTACATCTGTATAGTGGACCAAAAAGTTAGGTGTTCAAATAAAGTAGCCACTGAGCTCACCTACTGATACACATCAAACCTGAATAGTAACATCACATGTTGATCGCATGTCTTGGATCCACAAACCTGAAACCTGAGCTCATCAGTTCCTTTTTAAGCACAGCTTGAGTGAAAGCAGATTTGTTAGATCAGGAAAAACACAGAAATGTTCAAAGCCCTGGGAGGGAGGCAGGTGCACCATGTGGACAAAAGTATTGGGACACACCTCTTAATCACCAAATTCAGGTGTTTCATTCAGTCTCATTGCCACAGGTGTATAAAATCAAGCAGCTAGCCATGCAGTCTGCCTTTACACACATTAGAGAAAGAATGGGTCGTTCTTAAGAGCTCAGTGAATTTGAGTGTGGTGCTGTAATAAGACGCTAGTCAGTTTGCGAAATGTCTTCCCTCCTAGATGTTCCACGATTAACTGTGAGTGGTTTTACTGAAAAGTGTAACTGTTTAGGAACCACAGCAACTCCGCCATGAAGTGTCAGACCACGTAAAGTTACAGAGCGTGTTGCAGAGTGCTCAGAAGCATAGTGCATAAAAGTCGTCAACACCAACACAATCCAAACCTCCTCTGGCATTAACAATTCACCAGGAATTAACTGTTCACCAGGAGCTTCATGGCATGAGTTTTTAAAGGCTGAGCAGCTGAATGTAAACCTTAGATCACCAAGCACAATGGATGGAGTGGTGTAAAGCGGTGCCACTGGACTCACTGGAGTGATGAATCAGCTTCACTATCTGTCAGTCTGATGGACGAGTCTGGGTTTGGCAAATGCCAGGAAGAACCTTTTCTGTTCCAGCATGACTGAGCCCCAGAGCACAAAGCAGCTCCATAAAGGCCTGGCTGGGTGGGTTTGGTGTGGAAGAACTTGACTGGCCCTCGCAGAGCCCTGACCTCAACCCCATCACACATTTTTGGGATGAACTAGAACGGAGATTGTAAGTCAGGCCCTCTCATCCAACATCAGTGCCTGACCTCACTAATGCTCTTTTGACTGAATGGACACAAATTCCAGCAGACACTTTCCGGAATCTTGAAGAAAGCTTCCCTGAAGAGTGGAAGCTGTTACAGCTGAAAAGGGGGACCAACTCCATATTAATGCCTATGGATTTAGAATGGGATTTATAAAAGCTCCTGTAGGTGTAACGTGAAGGTGTCCCAATACTTTTGTCCATATAGTATATTTCCCAAAACAGGATTTCATCTTATTAAGCTGAATAACTTATGTCCAAAGTGAGGACTGTCCAGTAAGAATGTCCTTAAACTGTTCTTCTAGAGGACAGCTTTGACTTATGGCTTAGTATTTTCACAAATTATCTAATTTAGTTTCCTACATAACCACATAAGCAAGTCTGTTCAAGATTACTTAACAACTCTACATGGTTCAAGCCAAGTATGTGATAATGTAGTAATGAAGTTAGCACAATGCTAAGCGGTGGGGTGTGAGTTTCCATTACAAAATTAAAGACACATTGCAGACCATAAAGATCTTGGCTGACTGAATCCTTTTGGGATGAGGGAAAAACTTTGTACATTTGATTATCTGCAGAGCTGTTATGTTGTCAACTGAGAAATCCTGCTTGGTAAAATAAGTACAGTACCAGTCATTGGGGTGGGGCTGGGTATCAAAATTTAAAGCTTTACAGTACCAACCGAATTATTTCAATATTTTTTCAATTCAATATTTTCATTGTGAAATATGAAAAAGTCCTGTGTCATTCAATATCATATTTCAATAACTAAGCACTAAGTCACAGCAGCA
>JAILXH010164801.1:889-13934 GCA_023558415.1 Piaractus mesopotamicus
CACACAGCCATGCTGTTGTAACACATGCAGAATATGGCTTGTGTGGTCATGCTAAAATAAGCATGGATATTCCTGAAAAAAACAGTCTAGAAGGCAGCATATGTAATATACAGCATATATAAATAAACACTGAACACAGTGTATATATATATATATAAAAACAACATTGACATTGATCAGGTAAACCACTCAATATCTTGTCTTTGTACTATTTCATTTACATATGGGTCAAAGTGGTCTGCTTTCTTTTTTTATCATTTGCATTTCACACACTGTCTGATTTTTTTTTGGAACGTGTTTGTATTTTCTTCATTTTTGTCAGACAAAAAGTATTTATTTACTGAATGTCTTTTTTGAATTCTAGAGATCTTGTTTACTTGTTGAAACATATTTAGACTTAGTCACATTTAACCAATAAGTGAGCCACCTAGTTGTCTTCATCTTTAGGTAAGCAACATGGCAAACTGGATAACATTCCCATTGATGCAGAGGAGCTGCTCGCACAAAGAGAGAAAGACCTCCAAGCCCTGAAGGAACAGAGGGAACATATAGATGTCCTCATAAAGATGATTGGGAAAATCTCAGAGATGATCCATGGTGAGTTTGGCTCTCCAGCAAGAGAGTGTAAATCCACTGGCAAAAGCTTTATTTACATTGTGTTTCTTATTCCAAATTGATATTTGTCCTGAGATATGTCTAAAAATGTATTTCCAACAGTACCTGAGATTTCCTTACTTGAGGATAAACACAAGATTAATCTTCAGGCACTGAGCTTGAATGAGTTGCTAGCAGTACAGCCATGCTTCTCCAAGGAAGATCTGAGAGAAATCTCCACAGGGCGAGTCCTGTACTACAATGCTGATCTGCTTGTGCTGGACACAGCAAGGCAGATGCATGAATTTAGAAAGAGTAACCTTCTTCTCAGCTCCTGGGTGGACAGAGCAACTGCACTGGCATCTATGAAGACCGGTTCTGGCCCTGTGTCACTAAATCTAATGCAAGTCATTTCTGAAATCTGGCAGCCATCTGTTTGTAACTTTTACGAGTTGGGTATTAGGATTTCACAAGGCCTTGCTACTTTTGAAGAAGTTGACAAGGCTGTGGATGGGTGCGGAGATGAGGGTGACGGCACTAAGATCAAAAAGGAGCTGCATCTTATGGCCACTAAGCTGGAGAGTTATCAAGGCCTGGAGAAAAACTGGCCTGAACTGAGGTTCTTTCAGATCCAGGAGTACAGACAGCTTCACCACGCAGCTGAGGCCGCCAGCGCAATACTGAGGATAAGAGACAGACTAGGCCTGCGAGGAGACTTCAGCCCCATATACAGCCTTACTGAGCTGGTAAGAGAAATTTATTCTCACAGTATCTTGATTTTGAACTGTTTGAGTTATCACATTTGTCTGTATTTGTTTAGATGAGTAAAAGTATTACTATATTGTTGTGCAGAGAGATGACTCATTCAAACAGAAGACTCTAAAATCCTTGAGTAACGACCTCATCAGTGCCAAGAAAAGGCTGTTGAATGTAAAACATCAGCACACAGCCTGTCTGGAGGCGTTCTTGGAGAGTGAAAAGCTAGTCCGCTGGGTTAAGACCTGTATTGAGAGTGAGTTACTGATTATCCAGTCTGTTCACTAAGGAACTGTTTCAAATATTGTGTATAGATCAATACTTAAAGCTGTACATGTAAGATTTTTTTGTTAACATTGAAGTTGACCTGTAAAGCCTGAAATAATCATTTAAAAGTCAGGGGATCAGGTCAGATTTTGCAACAAGTCATACATCTTTACATATTAACGTCACACAGTTTCAAAAATAAAGTCTGGCTTCTTGTTTAGGTCTCAAACATTATACTAATGAGGATATGATGACAATAGTAGATAACTGACTCACAGTTTTGAGTTCTCTTCTAGTACCCTTTCAACATACTCATAGTCATCACATTCATCTGCTCGCACAGGGAAGACTTTGAAGCACAAACCATGTTATAAAATGTTCTTCTGCATGTTACGTGCAATTACACATTTCAACCAGAGGGGTCTCCAAATCCCAAATCTTACATAGCGTAGCTTTAATTCAACTCGCCTATTTAATTATTTGATTCTTCCTGTAACTGATGTCTGAACCCTGAACAGATCTAAGTGAGCTGAAGTTCTTTATGAACTTGGCTGGGGAGAGTGATGCTGACATTGACAGACTGGCCAGTTTTCGCGATGCTGTTGCAGGCTACAGCCCTTTTTTGTACTCCCTACCTCCGGAGGCAGGCTTTGAAGAGTTCATTACCTATGCTCAGCAAATTTGGGACAATCTCCAAAAAGATGAGAAACTTACAGAAAAATTGGTAAGTGTTTTTGTGTGTTTAGCCACTGTTGCTGCTTCTGGTTTTAATAGCTGTACAGAAATTATCTGTCCTCTTTACCCTGAGACTGAAACAAGGTCAAGGCCAAGACCAGATACGAGTAATATAACACTAATACTGTGCATATGCGAAGTGTTAACTGAGGTGTCCAATATGATCCCCAATCATTTCAACAGCGAAAAATCAAATGTCCCCGATTTTACCCTTGATGTAGTCGATTAGCCGAGACATGTTTGGAATCCAGATTATTCTTTAGTTTAGAAATGGAGCTATGAGGCTAACGTTGCTAACAAACACTAGAGCTCAGTAGTCACCCAAATGGCCCGTAAAAGTAATTTGCCAAAACATTCCCGCACCTGCTGAAACTGCATCGTCCAAGTCTTCATTAAGGTTGCGTAAACTTGTCGATGTAGTTTAGAGCACCGTAAGACTTACTGTGGACTATAAAAATAAACAAAATTTCACCACTACAGGCAGCCATTTCAGACAACACCAGGGATGGTATTCACAAAGCATTATTGATATTGGATCAGATTCCTTCATATTTAAGATGGTTATTGTCACAAATACTGATTCCAGATCAGCACTCCTGCTGTTGATGTGTTTTTTGAATACAGCTCCTGTTATCTAAAGTGGCTTCCAGCAGTTTTGTTCATTTCTTCTTAACCACACTGAAAAGTCTGTGCAATCTTAGTGAAGACCTGGAAGCAGTTTCAGTGGGTTGAAAAAAGGTTTGGTGATGTATGGTTAACAAAAATGATTTGGGCGATTTGGGTGACTACTGAGTTCTAGTGCTGGTTAGCAATGTTAGTCTCACCGCTCAAGTTCTAAACAAAAGAGAAAAAAAAATGACTCAAACATCTCTTGGACAGTCAACTACATCTGGGGAAAGTTGTGCTCCTGCTTATTTGGAATGAAACTTGCAACCACACTGACTCCTTTTGGGACGTCCCTGGTGCTGACAGTGTGCCCTGTCTGTAGAAAGACTCCAAAGAAAATAAATCCAGCAACACATGTTGACTGGAGAACTTAATTCAACCGAAGCATTTCAGCAAACGGGCCTTCATCTAGCGTAGTTGAAATACACAACAAAGAAATAGCCATGTGAAAAAAAGAAATAAACCAATAAAAATAGCTGCCACCCTCACTGCCTTGTATTACCTTGTATTATACAGAAAGACTCTTGTCGCTGGCTGGACTGGCTGAAAAGTGTGAGGGATACTCATGGCTCTGTTGAGCAGTCCTCTCTTTCGTTGGCCTCAGCTATCAATACAAGTGGTGTTTACCATGTAGAGTGGCCAGCAGACTCTTCTGAAAAGGTGAGTGGACCAGCGCTGATCAGGCACTGTAGTAGAACATGGATTCTTATAGACTCATCTGTGTTGTTTGTGAGCTACAGTGTGGATGTCTGAGTGTCCTTGTGTTACCAATGCTTAGAAATGTCTGGGCAGCGTCTTATATGTGAAAGTGCCAAACAATGAAAAGGACAAGACATACAGCCTAGATGAACTACTGGAGCTACAAAACAAGCTGATGCTGATGTCATCCAAAGGAGAGTGTGGGAAGGAGCAAGTAGTCAACAAGTTCACTGAGGTGAGTTTATGATAACCTGTTTTATGAAGGCCCTGTTTGCACTTGGTGTTAACATCCGATCACCGTGATCCAATCATAGTAAATGGATCATCAATAGGGGTGGGTGTTTTACGTGTTGTGCTGCACTAAATCCAATTAAACAGGACTAATTACGCTGTCTTTATAATAAAACATGCTGATAGTCAATCTTTTTTAATAACCTTGAGAGATGAAACATTTCGTGATGTAATGCGAAGCAATATATCACCATAATGATAATGATGCCCACCCTTAGATCATCATCCAGTCAAGACACAGCATATTTAAATTTGCCCATTTTAAAAGTATCTTTTATAACCAGATATTGGTTGATCTTATTTTTCTGTGTTATGTTTATATGTTTAAATCAGGCTGGTGTGGTGCCACAGTAGAGTAGGCAGAGCCAATACTACTACTACTGCTACTACTACTACTACTACTAATAATAATAATAATAATAATAAGAAGAAGAAGAAGAATCTTTATTTACATAGTACTTTTATGATAGTGGCAGCCTAAAGTGCTTTACAGACAAGTGATAAAGCTTAACAGTCATAGAAGAAATCATGAGTATTAATTTAAAATCATATAAGAAAGTGCCACAGATCAAATTAAAATATGAATTCCAAGAGACATAGAGTTTCAATTAAACAGTAAGTTAAAGAGATATGTTTTAAATGTTTCTTGAAAGTGAGCACTGAGCTTGACTGTCTAATAAAAGATGGGATCAAGTTTCACAGTTTAGAAGCAGAATAACTGAACGAGTCTCTCCACGTTTCCTGTATTTTACAGAAGGTGTTTGCAGAAGGCCAAGATCTCAGACAGTACAGTCTCTGCTGGGCTTAATGCATGTCATGGCAGATGTCATATGCTGTCTTGAGTTGTCATAACAGATTTGGTTCAGTTTTATAACAGTACCATCTGGCCAGTAATTGTCGTGACAGGTGCCATAATGTTTAATGTCATGACAGCTTATGTCACATGTTAATGTTTGCTAAGTGTGCTCTAGTTGGCTGTCATAACGTTAAACATCAAAGCATATGTCATTGCAATTACTTTTACTGTTAATTAATGTTGTTGTATTACTGAACATCTGCTGTGACATGTTTATGGCATGGTTATGTCAAATTTATGAAGCAGGGTTCATAAAGTGTTACCCAAATGTCTAATAATAATGTATCTAATATCTAACAATGGAGGTGGGAACAATATCGATATTTGTGGGTGCAGCACATGTAACGTCAGCCAAGCTGACTGCATTGCTTTTTAATGTCAAGTCAAGTCAAGTCAAATTTATTTGTATAGCGCTTTTTACAACTGATGTTGTCACAAAGCAGCTTCACAAAAATAAATTTAGGACAAAGTTTCAACATGAAATGTAAATCCTCCAGGTGAGCAAGCCAGTGGCGACAATGTGAAGTTAAAACAGGGTCTAATACAGTGATGGGTAAAACTTTCCTGGGATTGTTTAGGGTTCTGCAGTTTTGCTTTGATTCATTTCATTTCAGTTCGTAGAATTAACACAACTACACTTTTTTTTTTTAGATTTTTGAGGGAGTACAACGAATGGAACGCATTCTTCTGCAGCTATGGGCATCTGGTAACATATTCTTCCGGGATTTGGAGGCCCTTGTAAAATGTAACCCTGAAGAAGACCCATGCATCAGTATTCACTGCCCATTGTTTGGGAAGCATGTTGTGTATCATGGACATGTTGCTGAGCAGCTTCAAAAAGTATGCCGCTCTATGGAAGCCTGCCATGAAGACTGGCGTAACTTCATGTCTGATATGCGCTCGAGATTCTATGCGCTAAATCACTACACCTCAGAGCAGGTAGTCTACCTTTGCTATTGGATCCACAATATCTGTGTGAAACGAAAGCCTGTGCCACAGCAAATATGGCACCTGCTCCACCCCCTTAAGCCATCCTGCACCCTAAATGATATCAGAGAAGCTTTTGAAAAGGCAACAAAGTGTATTAACCTTCATCTTCAATGCCAGCTCAAACCTCCAACATTGAAACTGGTAGAGGACAGTTCTGAATCGGTATATTTGATGGATATTGGGGAAACCAGACCTCATGATGAGAAATCTGAGATTCACAAAGACAGTAAAGAAGAGCGGGTCAACATTTATGCTGATGATATGCTAGAAGAGCTTCCAGATAGACTTGAAGAGGACAAGACATCTGAGCAACATTGTGGAACAAGCACGCTTCAACCAGACCTTGAAGAAGAAGAAGAAGAAGAAGAAGAGATTTTGGATGAATGGAATCAGGATGAGGAAATCTTCAGTTATGAACCTGAGGCTCACTCTTCCACACAGGCCCAATGTAGCAAAATGGAAAAGACTGCTATGGAAAGTCTGGACAGTTTGTGGGGGCACTTTAGAAACGACATGCTCAGATACCTTACACAATATGTTGACATTGAGACCCTCGCCCACTTCCTTTCCTTCCTGTCTGCCATGAACCAGGTGCACATCAAGCGCAAGTTACCATCTATTCTTCAAGAAGGAAGACCCAATCTTGTCCATTGCCCTTCTACAGAATTAATAAGCACCACACTTTCATTTTATATGGAGAGCCCAGAACAGACTTTTCCCTCAGTTGATGAAGTGTTAATGTGCAAAGAAGACACAACCGAAGAAGTTGTTGAGATCTTTCTACGCCGATGCCTGGGCAGAGGTGCTCCCAGTGGCCATCAGAAGATCTATACAGTAGTCAACCCAGGTTTGCTGACCTATGATGTGAGTGTGGCTCTGGCAGAACTTTTTGAGGCAATGGAGAAAAGTGCTCGGTCTCAGTATCGAATAGTTATGGTCTGTCCGTTAAACCAAGACAGATACATCCCATCGTTTTTCAGTAACTACAAGGTGCAAGGGGGATTGAGCCTTTCTGCAGAAAGAGCCAAAGAATACCTCAGATGTCACTTAACTGTTCCATTTCATCAAAGTAGTCACTTCCAGGTCTATCCAGATGGCCTTTCTGCTTGGATGATTACATCGAAACGTCCAGCTGTTGGTGCGTATTCAAATTTTTATATGTACAGTTGCCCCAAACAGTATTCTGGCATTTGTGCCATATTTAAAGTTCATTGTGTTAGGAAACGCAAAATCAAGTGGTGTTCATTTCAAAGAGACCATTCCAAGATCTTTTTAAAAGGTAGCTGATGAGTTTCTAATTATCATTTGAACAGTTTTGCAGGCCTCTGCAGGTTTGTGTCTATAATGTTGTTGTACACTTTGAATTCTCGAGACCATTAATGAACACAAACTCAACGACCCTACTGTAAGATCAGCCCGGCCTCTGCATCCTTAGTGCAGTTTGGTAGGAACTCTTCTCGAGGTTTTCTCCACACAAAGAGAACTACCACTACCATTAGTTACTAACGGTTGTTTGAATACCTTTGGGGGCTACTGTAGTTGTCTCGGCTTTAGTAAACCCTGTGTTGAATGTTCTTACTCACCTGTCTTTTCTCTTTGCAGGGAAGTCCCTCTACATTACACGGATGTACCAGCATTTCAAGGCAAAGTTTGTAGCAGCCAGTTACCTGCCAATTAGACTGATCGAAACTTCTGTTGACACAGACTGTTTTGTCCAGACTCTTTCTGAGAAGTTGAGGGAACTGAGGGAACAGGATCCTGTTCTTCTGCACATTGATGCTTCAGCTGTACGCTTTGATAGAAGCTTTTTTTTTCAGCATTTACTTTTTTAATAATTAGACATAAAGACTTTTTGTTACAACGCCTTCTGGTTTTGTTTGAGGTTAATATTGAGTGTTTGTTTGACAGGTTCGATGTGGTTTAGAGGAGTTCCTCTTCAAACTGCTTGTTGTAGGATGTTTGAGTGACATTAAGGGAACACTTTGGAGAAGAAACACAGCTCACTTGATTGCAGTTGAAGCATTGCTGCCGGATCCTGCTCATCATAGACAAACTCTTAAAGAGGTATAACTGTTTTTGCAGTGGCTACTTTTATTGTTCCATTTTCTTTTCCCTTTTTCTACCTTTTCCCTCATTGCCTAAGCCAAGAGTCTCAAACTCAAATTACCTAGTGGTCACTTGCCAAGTGGTCTTCCACAAGGGGGGCTGGTTAAAAAAATGCAAAGGAAAAGTGTCCCATATTTTTTTAGTGTGGTTATGAATATAATTATATGAATAAATATCAAAGTGTTCAGTTAAATCGAGTAAACTTACGTTTAACAGTAGAATTATATTAGGTTCTGATTATGATAGCAGTGGTGTTTCTGCTTAATGTGACTGAAGCTGTTATGAGTGAAGTGTTGTCAAAATGGGTGGGTAATTCTGTGCTCTCAGAAGATTCTTTTAATTTGATTGATTGTGGCCCACAGGCAGGGAGTTTGAGACCTCTGGCCTAAGCTATTCTGTTGTTTAATTTAAAACTGAGGTATTATGACTTGATTTCAACTATTACTTTGCTAAAAATTAATATAAACTAATAATTAGCTTTCAGTTAACATCAATTAGCATTATACAAATGTGAGCATAGTCATAACTTTTATTCACTGCTACTCATGTTAAAATTTTTGGTTTAGATATCCCTGTAAATGAATCCTCTTTGTTTTCCTTCAAGTCAAATCAAGGACTTCTGCACTTGCTACCGACCATTCACTGTAGACCTCCAAGAGAAGTCAAAGAGTTGGAGCTCAGAAATTACAATCAGAAACGTACATCCTTAGACCCACTAATGGACATTCAAGAATTTCAGAGTGAAGGTATTCAGAGACCTTACCAGTATTTAAGGAGATTCAACAGAAATGAGAGCTTGGACAGTTTCACATATCAAGCTAAATCTGTGGAAGGAAATCCTGCCGACTGTCTTCATCATCTTTTGTCAAACTGTGGACTTAAGGACCCATCATGGGCTGAACTGAAGCACTTTACTTGGTTTCTCAACCTGCAGCTGAAAGACTGTGAGAGTTCTGGGTTCTGTGATCCATACTTTTTTGCTGACTATTTGCGTGGCTTCAAGACCTTCATAGTTAAATTCATGATTCACATGGCTAGGGACTTTGCATCTCCTTCCCTGGACATCTCTGACCAGAGCCCTTCTCTCCACCAAGGGCATGAGCCTGAGGATGATCTTTTAGCCAGATTAACAGTTCGGAAGCAATGGGAGAATCAGTCTCACCCATATATCTTCTTTAATGCAGATCACTTGACCATGACTTTCCTTGGTTTTCATGTGAAGCAAGTGGGGCATACTCTTAATGCAGTCGATCCACAAAATGGCAGAGTTTTGATGGGTAATGTAATGTCGCCTGAGCTGTTCTTTGGACTTCAGCAACAAAGGATTTCCTTCTCTGAAGATTTTGATCAGCTTCCAAGAGCAAACAAGCTAAAAAAGATTTCCTTGGTTGTTGGTGCTAAGGAACAGTTTGACCCTGATCCCACATATGAGCTTACTGCAGACAATGTCATGAAAATTCTGGCCATTCACATGAGATTCAGGTGTGAGATACCAGTCATCATAATGGGGGAGACTGGCTGTGGGAAGACCAGACTGGTAAAGTTCCTTTGTGACGTGCAGAGGGAAGGTAGAGATGTCGAAAATATGAAACTGGTAAAGGTCCATGGAGGAACTACTGCTGAGACTATATACAAGAAGGTCAGGGAGGCGGAAGGACTTGCAGAGAGAAACAGTCGTGAATACAAGCTAGACACAATTTTGTTTTTTGATGAGGCCAACACCACAGAAGCTATCTTTGCCATTAAGGAGGTGCTTTGTGACAAGTCTGTGCAAGGATTTCCTTTGAAAAAAAATTCCGGTCTGAAAATAATTGCTGCCTGCAATCCCTACAGAAGACATACTCCTGAAATGATTGAACGCTTGGAGCGAGCTGGGTTGGGCTACAGGGTGAAGGCTGGGGAAACAGAGGATCGACTTGGTAAAGTTCCCATGCGCCAGCTTGTATACCGTGTTCATCCGTTACCCCCAAGCATGATACCCCTTGTGTGGGACTTTGGACAGTTGAGTGATTCAACAGAGCTCTCCTACATTCGACAGATTGTACAGAAACAAATGGAAGAACACCGTTTGCCCCTTGAATGCAAGAGAGTGATCACCAATATTTTGGCGGCTTCTCAAAGTTACATGCGTCGTCGAAAGGATGAGTGCAGCTTTGTAAGCCTTAGGGATGTAGAGAGGTCAATGACGGTGCTGGTATGGTTCTACCAACATAGACACTACCTGTTTCCAATTGTCCAGTGCACTGACATTGTGCATATGACTTTGAAATGCTTGGCTCTTGCTTTGGGTGTTTGCTATTATCCATCGCTCGAGTGCAGAGAGGCTTATCTGTCTGCTATTAGCAAACATTTTCCCCAACCGCTGAACTCTGAAAAGGCACTGGAGCATGAGATTTCCTCATGCCAAGACTTCTTCCTTGAGAACATACCAATGAGAGAGACGATAGCCAAAAATTCAGCCTTGAAAGAAAACGTCTTTCTCATGGTGGTCTGTATTGAGTTAAGGATTCCGCTTTTTCTGGTAGGCAAGCCAGGGAGCTCCAAATCTCTTGCCAAAACTGTTGTTGCAGATGCCATGCAAAGGCAGGCATCTCACTGTGACTTGTTCAAGAGGCTGAAAGAGGTACACATGGTCTCTTTCCAGTGTAGTCCTCACTCAAGTCCAGATGGGATCATTGCAACTTTCAGGAACTGTGCCCGTTTTCAAAAGGACAAGAACATGGATGAGTATGTATCAGTAGTGGTGCTGGATGAGATAGGACTGGCAGAAGATTCTCCCCAGATGCCACTGAAAACCCTCCACCCACTTTTGGAGGATGGGTGCATTGACAATGAGCGGCCAGATCCGCACATGAAGGTGGGCTTTGTCGGAATCTCAAACTGGGCTCTTGATCCAGCGAAGATGAACAGAGGGATTTTTGTATCTCGTTGGGACCCAAGTGAGAATGAGTTGGTGGAGACAGCCAATGGCATCTGTTCATCCTCCAAGTCTGTTCTTCTCAAAATCAAGCATCTCCTACCTAAGTTGGCAAAGGGCTTTTTAAGCATCTGTAAAAATGACAGTGACCAGTTCTTTGGCCTCAGAGATTATTACAGCCTGGTCAAAATGATTTTTGCCACAGTGAAAAATACAGACAGTGAGTCTAGTGACAGTGACTTGGCAGAGGCTGTACTGCGCAATTTCAGTGGGCAAAAAAACGACTTTGACCCACTTAGGCATTTCCAAGACCTCTTCCTAAATCTGCATGAAGTTCCTAGGACAAGCACCTTGAAAATGATTGAACAAAACCTTGACCACAGTACTGAGAATGAGTGCCGCTATCTTCTCCTTCTCACAACAAACAACGCTGCTCTGTACATAGTTCAGCAGTATATTTTTTCAAAAGGTAACCACGCCTGTCCTGAGATCGTGTTTGGTTCAGGATTTCCCAAAGACCAGGAGTATGCTCAAATCTGTCGCAATGTGAGTCGGGTGAAGTCCTGTATGGAGACTGGTCGGACTGTCATCCTCCTAAACCTCCTCAATCTATATGAGAGTCTGTATGATGCCTTGAACCAGTATTATGTTGAATTTAGTGGGCAACGGTATGTTGACCTGGGACTAGGGTCACACAGAGTGAAGTGTCGGGTGCACAGAGACTTTAGACTGGTTGTTATTGAAGACCAAGAGAAAGTCTATGACAAGTTTCCTGTTCCGCTCAAAAACAGGCTGGAGAAGCATAGAGTAGATAGGAGTACAGACTTGACACCATGGCAGCACAGAGTTCTTGAAAAACTCAGAAATTGGGTATGTGCGTTTTCACATGCTGGGTCTACAACATCAGATTTTAGCCCAACGGATGCCTTTGTTGGTTTTCATGGAGATGCCTGTGCCAGTGCCCTCCTGCAAGCCTTGGAAAAAAGAGAAAAACAAGACCTTCAGAAAGTGGGAGATGGTCATGTTTCCACAGTTACTTCCACAGTGAAGGAGGGCAACGTTATCACTGCACTCGTAGAGGAGGGCAGTATAACAGTGATCACAGAGAATCGGGCACAAGGAGGAGAAGCTGTGGGCCATCAGATGACACCTGGTGATGACAAGGAAAGTGCTATGATAGGTGTTGAGTCTGATGTGGATCATACCGTTCTTGCTGATGATGAAGAGGGACTTGCCCTGATGCATATAGATGACAGTGACAAGGCAATAGAACTTGAAAAGGAAGCAGAGGTCACTGACGCAATTCCCAAGTCTGAGGAAATGGACATAGACACAGGTGAACCTGAAACAGTAAAGTACAATGAGCCAAATGAAACCAAGGATGAAGAGGAAGAGGTCTATGAATCTGCCAAGTATTTCTTATTGAAATGTGCCACTCCAGATTCTGTGCTGAGGCTAAAGTACTCAAAGTTGGGAAATCAGGAAGCAGAGAAACATCAGTGGCTGTATTTCCATCAGCAGCACCACCACTCCCTCCAAGACTTTATGGACAGTCATTTGAAGAGAAAAGACAAAGAGAAAAGCAGATTCATAGAGGTAAGTGGGTAGCTCTTAACAAGTTATCAGCAATAAGCAAATAATTAATAATGATCCGGTACAGTAATTTTTAACCTCTGGGCCACAGCTGCGGAGCTATTGGCAGTTGTGTGGGTGCTGCAAAACATTGTTCCAGTATATAGACCTATTACAAAACATAATTTAAATTTATGAAAGGGTTAAAAGTACAGGGATGAAATTAAATGAAAGGGTAATAATAAATTGATGTCGCTTGTAGCACATGCAGAGGGTATTTAAAAGCAGTTAACAAAACACACACACTTATCCTACTGGCTTGCAGGGATTAACCAGTTAATAGCTAATTTACAGAACACCTTATTAACACATCGCATGCAACGATCAGGCATGACATGATGACCACCTCCTTGTTTCTACGCTCACTGTCCATTTTATCAGCTCCACTTACTATATAGGTGCACTTTGTAGTTCTCCAATTACAAACTGTAGTCCATCTGTTTCTCTGCATACTTTGTTAGCCTTTTACCCTGTTCTTCAGTGGTCAGGACCCCCATGGACCCTCACAGAGCAGGTACTATTTGGGTGGTGGATCA
>JAILXH010164803.1:1834-12803 GCA_023558415.1 Piaractus mesopotamicus
GAGGCATTTTTTTTTCCGGTAAGGACGCTAAACGTGAACATAGAAAGTTAGACTGCCGGTTCGCAAGCTCTGCTTTTTCAAATTAAACATTATACAGAAATGTAACAAGTTTTGAGTGTCTATTATATGTCCTAACTGCCGTTGGTGGCCTTCAACAGCGGTTAAGACTGATGGATTTAAAGGCAAAACATGCACTTTGCTAAAAGGGGCAGTTTTTCTCCTTCATATGTTGTTTAGCATCATTAGCCTTCCAACATAAACATGACAGAAAAACTTAAATAAGATAATAAAAGTGTTGGGTGTGTTTTAGCATTTTAGCATGCAGGCTCATCTTCGTTTTGTTGTTGGTTAATATGTTGCGAAGAACTTAGCATAGCGTGGAAACTCATCAGCCTTAAAATAACCACCTGAATGCTTAGCATTTCTGTTTCAGGGTTTCAGTAGAACCGTGTGAAGAACTGCTCACCACAAAGTGCTGTTCGACATTAAATATCAGAAGCTCAGGATCTTTAAAAGCATAATGTCAGAGAGCCGCGTCACGTAGCAGTTTAGTCTTACCACACGGCTGCCACAGCGCTTCTGGTGTAAAACTGGCTTTACAGTTTCATCATGTTACAGAAGGTGGCTAATGTACACAGACCTGAACGATTTGAAGAAAATATATTGTACTTTTTTGGACCAAAATTGCGATTTAAATATGATTATTTTCTCTAAATCAAGCTCGGGGCATTTTTTTTGTTTGCTAAGGACGCTAAATGTGAACATAGCATGTGAGACTGCCGGTTCACAAATACATTTTCAGATTAGATTAAAAATAAAACTTGTTAACTTGTTACAGTTCTGTACAGAGTGTCTACTATATATTCTAACTGTAGTCTGTGGCCTTCAACAGCGGTTAAGACAGATGTATTTAAAGGCAAAACATGCTAACACGGCTAGCAGTGAGAGGAAGCTAGTAGGCAGCAGGCAGCATGATGTCATTTGCACATTGCTAAAATGGGCAGTTATTCTCTTTCATATGTGGTTTAGCATCATTAGCCTTCCAACATAAACTTGACAGAAGCACTTAAAAACAGATAAAGAAAGTGTTGGGCATGTTTTAGCATTTTAGCATTAAGGCTTCGTTTTGTTGTTGGTTAATATGTTGGTGAGAAACATGTTTGCCTTAAAATAACAACTTGAATACCTAGCATTTCCGTTTTAGGGTTTCAGTTGACCTGTGTGAAGAACTGCTCACCACAAAGTGCTATCTGACATTAATTATCAGAAGCTCCAGATCTCTAAAACCATAATGTCAGAGAGATGACGGTCTAAGCTGAGGTGAAGTGTGGGACCCAAAATGCGATAATTTATGGATATTTTGTTGGTGTAGCGTACAGCATAACTGCTGCTATCCCTGTAGTGGACTAGGGTTGTGAGTTGCCTGCAACCTATTTTCTGTGCAATTTGACAGTTACATGAAGTGATTCAGAAACAAAGTTGCATGAAACATTCATCTCCTCCACCAGCCAAATAAAACAGCTTGTACTGTTTGATCTATCATGTTGTTCTCACGATACAAACTCATCTGTGACATGTTGCCAGTACAGAATTACGGGATTAGTTACAGTGTTACTGGTTACGGTAGCTTTGTTTCTTGTCATCACTCAGTTATCTGACAAAAGTCACTTAGCTGTTCATTTTCTTGTCCATCTAGCTGACATCGTTTGCAATCAATCCTTTGAAATGGTGGTGTTTGACGCAACCACATGATGTGCTATGGCTGTTTTGACTGGCTGTTTCATGAAACTGAAGCAACTGTTGCGGCTGAGTTTCAAATGAGTTGCAGGATGCAATTCAAGTGCAATTTAGTTTCATGTAGGTTTCAAGCAGCAAAAATTGCATGAAAGTTTGACCGTATAAGGCCAGACTAATGCTACATTCACATGATTAAGAAACTGTAAGACGCTCAGTATCTGCCAAATGCATAAATGTAAGTAATCAAAAGACGGGTCTGTACCTCAATGCTGCACACAATGATGACCCCAATCCCGGTGCCCAGGAGGTTTTGCTCAAACCAATCCTTCAGCTTTGTATAACAGCCCTACAAATGCACACATACACATATATAGTAGGTACATTTTTGTCAATGCAGCAAATACTGGTAGGATTTTACAAATATCAACATATTTTTCTCTGGTCAACTTCAACAAATTATTGATACAGTCATATGCAAAAGTTTGGGTGCCCTTGGTGAACTGACGCTGATTTTCGAACTGAAAATTCACTGTAGAGAACACACTTTTGCACATTTTAACATAAAATGTGTCCTGTGCAAATGTTATAGCACATTTTATTATGTTATATTTTTTGAGTATTTTAAATTCAGCAAAAAAAAAAAAAAATCAGAAAATGCCATAATCAAGTTCCCTGTTAATTCATTTTCACTATCAGCAAAACATGTCGTTTCACCGTGCATTCAACATGGTGATGGTAGTATGAGGGAAGACTGACTGAGGGAGGGGAGAGAACTCTAAGAACTTGGCCTGGAGCTCTGGGCAGCTTCTGCCTCTCGCTAGAAGGCCGGACCCCCCTTGTAACTGTGACTGGACTGTCATAGGACAGAGGAACAGGGAGGAGATGGTGATGGTCATTGCGGGAACTTTGTCATGGAAAACGGCAGGTAAGGATGTGAATTTATAGGGAATTAGATTGGTAGAAGGAGGATTATCAGGCATGTTCCTCCTCCTAAACTTCAGTAATTCTATAATTCCATATATAGCTGTAAGCCAATGTGGTGGAGCTGCCAGCAATAAAATTTGGCAACATTTTAAACATTTTTTTTCACTTTGCCGCTTGCAAAATCTGCATAAAATCAATGAAACCAAGTTAGTCCGTTATAAATGTTTTTTTTTTGCAGACATTGATTCAGCACAGCTCAATGGAAGAAGAGGATTTGAAAGGCACCATACCACTGTCCAGTACGGCTCAGTTCCATCGCAGGATTTGGACTGGCAGCACGACTCCGGTACGTGGCTTTCCCAGTCTGATGCATTTTGCACTCCACAGCATTGAAACTGTAGAGAAAGTGATTGCAGTCCTCAGTAGGGGTCAGCATTATATTCTCATAATCAGATTTTGTACATGTGAAGCATAAGAAAGGCTTTGTAAACACTTACTGTCTTCTGAACAGTGTTCCACTCGATGCTAGTTGTGTTCTTTTCTATTGCCTTCAGACTTTTGGTTAGTTCTTCGTTTACCATATTGTCAATCTACAGGCAATACAGAAGATATAGTAAGTTTCATTGCCGTCTTTGTTGTACTCTGTTTGGCTTTGTCTCTAACTCTTAGCACTTTAGTGTTTCACCTGATTATCAAAGCTCAAAAAAGAGGGGACAGCATGTGAAATGCTAAAACAGAAAGATGTGATTACTAAATTCTGTTCTTATTTATTTAAAAACAGTAAAAAAAAAAAAAAGACACCTTCACTACTTTTGTTTGATGCCTGCAAAGTTCCAAAAAACTGGGACAGGAGCATGTTTACCACTGTGTTACATCAGCTTTTCTTTTAACAGCTCCTAACCGCTTGGGGACTGAAGATAGCAGTTGATCCAGTTTGAACACATAATCCACAAGCATGCTATTGTAACATGTGCAGTATGTTTCTTGCCGTTGTCGTGTTGGAATAAGCATGGATGTCCCTGAAAAAGACGTCGTCTAGAAGGCAGCATGTTGCTCCAACATGTGTAGATATCTTTCAGCGTTAATGGTGCTTTCATAGATGTGCAAGTTACCCACTGATGCCCTCTCACACCACCCTGGATTTTCAACTTTACACTGCTAACAATCTGCATGGTCTTATTCTTAGCCTGGGGGGCACAACGTCCATTATTTACATATTTAATCTGAAAGGCTGTATCATCTGACCACAATACATATTTTCCATTGTGCATCAGTCCATTTCAGATGAGCTCGAGCTCAGAAAAGTTGTTTTTTGATATTGTTGACAAAAATGGCTGCCACTGTACGTAGTACAGTCTTACTTGCAATTGTGGATACAGCGACAATGTTTATTGACAACGGTTTGTCGAAGTATTCCTGAGCCCATGCAGTGATATTCATCTGCCTGAGGGGTCAAAAGTCACGGGCATTCAGTTGTGGTTTTGGACCTTGCACTTTACGCTCCTGAATCTTTCAATGTTATTATACACTGTAGAGTATAATAAATCCTTTAAATCACTCATTGAGGAACGTTGTTCTTAAACTTTATTCACTGGCACATTTTTTGGCAAAGTATCCCTCCCATCCCATCCTCACTCAGGTCTTGGTCTTTCCTGGATGCTCCTTTCATACTCAAGCATGACTGCATCACCTGTTTAGGATGATTTTTTTGAATGTTTAACAACATTTCTAGTCTTAATTCCCATCTTTTTGGAACCTCTTGCAGGCATCTAGTTCAGAATAAGCATATATGGTCAATACAGGTCAAAGTGGATGTACAAATCACTGCTTTCTGTTCTTAGTTGCATTTAACTTACTTTTATTTAGGTTCATATTTGCCTTGATTGGCTTTCACATCTATGCTGAACTCCATCAGGATCTGGACTGTTTACCTGACAGAGAATGCTCCCAGATTTTAGTGCAGAAGTTTAGTCTGTAAAGGTATATCTCTCACCTTGTTTTCATACATGAGCAGGACACTAGCCACGGCCAGCTCACCCAGCATCACCAGGAACAACAAGATGAAAAACTGAAACACATCAAAATTCACAATCAGCCTTCCAGACAAACAGCTATTAGAATAATATCTTCCGTTGTGTTGAGCCTCGATGAGAACTTTCGGGTTAAGCTTTGCTTTTTGGCCCAAAATATGAAACACTGCATAAAAAAAGGAAAACGATTCTGAAGGCCGCTGAGCTTTATAACATTTGTTGGAGTACTTTGGTCAGAACATCATCGTTTAAAGGTTATTTCATTACCATTTAAGTGGTACCTAAAGTTCCGGAAGTCTTGTTCTAAATAAAAAGCTATAAAATGGTCTTACAGAAATGAGCAGGCAGCGGTTCTCTTTGAGGGCTCCCAGGAAGCCCAAGAAGGACACACAGGTGATGAATATTCCCAGGATGAAGAGTCCATTAGTGACGCTCATGGCTGGGAAGGACGGCACGAGGGCTGAGAAATTGAACGTCGTCTTCAAGTAGATCCCGACTCCCAAGATGCCAACTCCACAGATCTGTAAGGCCATCACAGTCTATTAACTTACACTTCACCAGAGTCAACAAGTCCCACAGACATAGGGTTCAGAAGTTTGCTTCTTTAGTTTTACACTGCAGCTTTGAGGGTAATGTAGCTAACAAGCAAAGGAAGCTTTTATCCCACAAATTAGCATCGTGCAAAAACTGCCAAAACCTGAAAAAAATTCAGGCTTCAAGGCTTGTTTTTGCTGTGCTAACTAACTTTAGCCCATGTTTATAGATAGCGGTATGTCATACAATGTCAGAAACCTCATAAGCAAGTCTGTTAGAGATTACTGAGCTGCTCAACCCAGTTAGCACAATGCTAATTTTGCTACTCACATCACTTTTTAGCTACATCTGCCTCGTATCTCCAGTGCAAAACTTCAAACACCAACCGGGCCTTGGCTAATCAACTAAATTTGTGTTAAGGGCGAAAAACTTTGGTGGGAACCATCGTTTTTACAAAAGAATATCATTAACAAATATTGTGAACTAATATGACACCTAAAAGATATTAAAGAGGATCAAAAGTTAGAAAAATTGATTTAACAATTTACGTTTGAAACTCAAATACTGTAATATTTTTTAAACATACACCAAAATCTATTATACTTTGAAAGCCACTCTAAGATACATGGAAAGTACAAAAGATGATAAATAAAAAAAAGTTGAGTTTAATTTTTTTTAACTGGACTTTTTGGATGTAGATTAGCTTTACAATATGGAACAGAAATACATGGTTGTTTGGTTTTTTTGTGCAAGAAAAAATTCAAATATATTCTTCCTAAAATTACAAATATTATTATCCATATATTTCGTTTCTATTTGTCCCAATGCTGGTTTGTTTATGGCCCATGCCAATAAAATTATGTGATTAATCTACATATTGTGTGCTTGAAATAGGCTCTATCGGTATCCAGAAAAGAAAATATATGGCTCTATGGCTTCAGATGGAGATCTACAGAACTGAAATATTGCCAGTGTTAATCATTACCCAAGTAATTTACTGTTTTAAATGGAAAACATTAATGTTGATGCACACATCTCCATCTTGATCTTAAGATTATGATCTTAGGATTTTGTCATAACATTACCTTTCCATGTAAAATAACACAGCTAAGGCTCTCATACATTATTTTATTGATCAGGAATTAAATCAATTAGTGTGCATTTGTGTGTGTGCAGATAGATACGTACAAAGAAGATGAAGTTCACCACACACATGGTGTACTTGAGGCACTTGAGGCAGGACATGGTGCTTTCTGCTGTTCAGCCCTGCAGAACCATGAGATACATTAGCACCACTGAAGTGGACACAAGGTGAAAACGTCTTTGTGTTGGATGGTATCCACTACAGTTCAGAAGTTTGTCATATTAATAATCATTATTCAGTAATAACCTATACAGTGTGATGGTTTAACACAATTTATTCATAACCTGAATAATAATATTAAAACATGAACTGTAATTCTGTGTTTAAACTAACTGCCTGACATAAATCAACTATAAATAGCTATTTGATAAGTGAGATTTGGTCACTGCTTTTCAAGTATGAGGCATTCTGGATATTAATGTTTTCATAAGTTCATTCTTTATGCTGTACGGCTTTCTCAATCATTGTGATATCATGTACAGCTTGGTTCATCGTTGAAAATGTCTTATTTTCTTACAAACTGTTTGAAACCTATAGAGAATTCATATTAGAAATAGAAGAGCACCATATTAGTATGATATTATGCATATGCAACAAATATGTGGTGCTGAAAACAGTGATTCCAGTCTTTTGAGCGGTGTATATTACTCCCTTAAGCGTTCTTTAAATGTCCACACCCTAAAGCTTATTATTCAGCAAGTACATACAAAACCATGCAAAATGCCTGTATTATATTAATGTTTTAAAGGTGAGAAATGTAAGCCTGGATCTGCCGATGGGTCTGTCAAAGTTAAGGGGTTATTCCACTGATTGGCTGCCAACCAAAAACCAAACAATATATATATATATATGTGTATATATATATATGTGTATACAGATATAGTGTAAGATTGGCTCTGATGGGATTTCACCAGCTGGGACCCCTCAGGGTCTTCTATGTTTCAGAACCACCATGCTTGGTGCATTCAAACAATGTAAGTATTTTATTTCATTGTTGAGTTTTGTTTGGGAACAAAAGAATTAAGATCTTGACAGAAGACTCAACCAATTTTGATTTCCAGTTCAAATGTCACTCCAGGCGTCCTGGAAACTCTACCAGTCCCCTCGAACGCACAGTGCAAGCAACGTTCTGGACCTGATCTTCAACGGACTTACCCCAAGACTGGCTTTCACAGTTCCCTCCTCCACTTCTCAGATCAACAATTACTGTCCCTCCCTGCTCTCCGTCTGCATCACCTGACCTGTTCTACCTCCACTTGCCACAACTTGCAACTTGTGCCTCCCACCCTTGTCCCTTGCTTCAAGTATCCCGACTAAACTACCACACCCTGTTAGTCTCTCCTTTTCTTTTCTTTCCATCTCTAGACCAGTCATGGTATCCACCTGTTCCTCGGCTGACAGGTTCCCTGCATAGCAACCGGGAAGAACTAAGAATGGCTGGGAGAAGGTGTTGAGGAAATGTCAACTAGGTTCTCATCTTTGCTTATAACAATCTCTCCCTTCTAAGTTCTTGTTGGCAGTCACTTTTGCAAAGTCATTTTTCTACACAGGGAAACTGGAAGTATCTGCATCTGATTCATGCAAGGACCATTTTCTCTTCTCTTCTCAACTCTACCCCACCCCCCACTTTTTCGGCTCCAGAGGATTGTCAAAGAAGGATCTAACCAGTTCCAGGATCCCAACCATTCTGGCTTCCTGTCTTTCTAACCAGCTCCAGGATCCCAACCATTCTGGCTTCCTGTCTGTTTAACCAGCTCCAGAGTCCCAGACATTCTGGCTTCTGCTGTCTTTCTAACCAGCTCCAGAGTCCTAACCATTTTGGCTTCCTGTCTTTCTAATCAGCTCCAGGATCCCAACCATTCTGACTTCTAACCAACCTTCTAACCAGCTCCAGGATTCTGACCATTCTGACTTCTAACCGTCTTTCTAACCAGCAACACGATCCCAACCAATCTGACTTTCTGTCATTCTATCCAGCTCCCTCAGACCAACTATTCTGGCTTCTACCTGTGTTTCTGACCAGCTCCAGAGTCTCAACCATTCTGGCTTCCTATCTTTCTAACCTGCTCCAGGATCCCAACCATTCTGGCTCCCCCTCTTTCTAACCAGCTCCAGAGTCCCCACTATTCTGGCTTCTAACCGTGTTTTTAACCTGCTTCAGGATCCTAACTATTCTGGCTTTTAACTGGCTCACTCCACAAAAACTGCCGCTGTAAAAGTGATTAAGTGACCCTTATTAGTCCCACAACAGGGAAATTTCATCTCTGCAATCAAACCTATACCTGCAGTGAAACACTACATACACACTAGTGAACACACACACACTAGGGAGCACACTTGCCCAGAGGCACCTCAGTCATGTACTGTCGGCTCAGGGGATCGAACCGGCGACCTTCTAGTCAGAGGGCTGGTTCCCTAACCTCCAGCCCATGACTGCTCTCCAAAAATGTGAGAAGCTCCTTGTAGCAAGACCAGCCAAACTGTCATCATTCCTGATGTTTCTGGACTTCTCTGCAGCCTTTGACACAGTTTATCATAAGAACCATCTTTGTGGATTTTACTACTAAATCTTGCACCTTGAAGTACCTTGTATTTCTGTATCGTGTATCGTTCTAGCTATCAGCTCTGGTTCTTTTTTCTAGTGGTGTCTTAACTGAAGGATGTTTTTGGACTTCTGTTTGTCCTATCTTGAATACATTTTCTGAGTGGATGACAAAGCACTTCTGTACATCATGATTAAATACATTAATAACAAACGATAATGCAGAATTATGGTTAGAAGGATCAGCTTCTTTACATTAACAATATTTGTCTCATGAAGCAGGATTTCTTGCTTAGTCAACTAAATTTAAGGTTAATTCCTTTAAACCTGGATTTTCTTCACTTTTTATGGGGCTACATCATCATAGCAACTTACGCTGCATGGCTAACGTGCTCCAGGGCCGGTTAAGTAAGGATTTTGTATCATAAACAGCTCAGGGAATAATCAATGTAATAATAGTTACACAGGATATTTTCTTTTTCCTTTGTTGAAAAATAAGACACTTGACTCATACACGTAAATTTCACCATGGCTGCCAGAACAAGAGGCGAAGAACTTTTCAAACTACTGGGGTGATTCCCCACCACTTTTGATTGAGTTCAGGTCACTTATTTGGTTAAAAAAAGACAAAAATAAAACCACCCTAAACCACACGGACCACCTGTAGACACTAATATGTAGACTGTCAACCTCAACGGCAGAACCAATTAAAATCTCTATTCCGGCTTAGGCTGAGGTGTCGGGGCATTTCATAAATAATGAGAAGACTGCTGCAGCTCACCCACCCAGTGAATGTATTTAGTGCAAGTTGGCCATATGGTTTGTTAATCCTCTATTAAATGTAATAAAGGTCTGTTGCAATGCTTCTTACTGTTGTCGTGCTTAGCTGCAATTTGATGGTCTTCAGAGATATGAGCAGTGAAGTGTGCTGGGTTAAAACACCATTTAATGAAAACATTTATCAGGACATGTTATCATCAGTGGCCAGCTGCTGCTGTTTCACTAGCTTGTTTTTTTTTAAGTTAATTGTGGTTCCTTTGGTTAGGATTTGTGAAGCTTAAACGTTTCCGGGAACCTTGTCACAGCTGAACTTTGAAGTGTGAGGTGTCATGATATCGAACAGCTGAAAAAGGATTCAAGTTTAAATGTAGCGTATGGTGAACATGCTGGTGGTCAGGTCTCAGAGGACAAAACTAGCACGCACACACCAGGGCTGCTGATAAATGCCCCAGATATCCAGTAACTATATTAAAAGGTGGGTTTTGGGTTGGTTTGTAGTTAAAGAATAAAAAAAAAATTATTGGCTTCCTGTTTATTGCAGCTTAACCCTCAATCCAACTTAAATGTGTAGTGGTGTTGTGCGGATCACCCTAACCGACAGCTAATTACAATGGTACCATAGCAATATAAAAAAAAACAAATAATAAGAATATTGACATCAATAGACAACAAAATGAAATTCAATAGCTTAGTAGAGAGAAGCAGACCTAGAATTTATTTAAATGAAACACCAAACTTCCTCTGCTGTGCTGAATGCTTAAAATATGTTATACCATTGCTAAACTAGGCCTTTTAATACAGCTAAGCCGGCTGTGAAAATAACTGCACGCCTAAGCATGGGTGGGGTGCACTGTGACCAAAAGGCAAAACAAAAAAAAGGCCCCTTGTTTCTACACTCACTGTCAATTTTATCAGCTCCACTGATCGTAGAGTTTCACTTTGTAATTCTACAGTTACAGATTGTAGTCCATCTGTTTCTCTGCATACTTCGTTAGCCCCCTTTTACCCTGTTCTTCAGTGGTCAGGACCCCCACAGAACGCCCACAGAGCAGGTACTATTTGGGTGGTGGATCATTCTCAGCACCGCAGTGACACTGATGAGGTGGTGGTGTGTTAGCGTGTGTTGCGCTGGTGTGAGTGGATCAGACACAGCAGTGCTGCTGGAGTTTTTAAACACTGTGTCCACTCACTGTCCAACTCTTTTAGACACTCCTACCTTGTCAGTCCACCCTGTAGATGTAAAGTCAGAGACGATGGCTCATCTGCTGCTGCACAGTT
>JAILXH010164805.1:3096-27681 GCA_023558415.1 Piaractus mesopotamicus
ACATAAATAACTTAATGAATGCACGATAAAATAATGATTTGTGCATGTGGACCTGATTACTCAGTGTAGAAACTGTGTCACATGCAATAAGTCAAGCACAGTAAGGCTGCATGGACATATCTAGAGCTGAATGGAAATGTTTAAAGATACATTATGTTTGAGTTTATGGCTGCTTATTTCAGCACCCAAATGTCGTACGTGGCTCCTAAGAGTCTCATAGAAGCGGACGAGAGGCTCATCCTGCGAGCTCCATCTGTGTTTTGCGCTAATTCAAGCCGCAGTAGGCCATGTTCCACTCAAATCTTAACATCAACACAATGAAAGGATACTGGTCTCGAGTTTCGAAAACACTTACAGCTTAATACGCAGCCGGATTTAGTATCGCACTTAATCATGTAAGTGATGACATGTTGGTGTAGCATGTGCAGTCTCCAGTCAGATTTTCAAACACTGCGAGTCACTGCTGCCTCTCCTCTATTTAGCCTGTGGTGACTTTTCACAAAGTGGCCTACATTTCAGTCTGAGAGAGTGTAAGTACACCTGGGGGAGTAAATCTGTTTTACATTTATATTCGGCTGGTGGGCGAGTTTTTATTCATTGAATGGAGGGTGTAAATCAGGTTTATATTTATCTAATGTCAGGGAGAAAGAGTGAAAAAAATCTAGTGATATACGAGTGTGTGTGCCCGCCTGCATGTGTGTGCTCATATCTAAGTATAGTTTTTGCACCCTGAGGGTATGTTTGCATCATCTTACTTGTTGGATCTCCTAGGCATTGTTATTCATCTTCTCAATGCAGGTGATTAACTTGGGTTTTATTGCTCAAGGCCTCAGTATAGTTGCGTGTGTGCGTAAAAAAAAAAAATGCTTTATATGTCCTCCAATAATGGCTCATTTTGTTTATTCTCTCGTTGTGAAGTTTTCTGAAGAGCAGGGTGGGATTGTGCCCACAGCAGAAGTATCCCAAGTAGCATTTTTACTGAATTGAACAGTCTTGATTGCAGATCAAGTTTGGCAAGGACAGATCAGTGCACAGTGGATTCAGAGCGTAAACAATCCCCACAAAGTCCTGAAAAGCTGAGACAGAGTGGTAAACCTCACTTCAACATACATTTGTGGTCATTTGAATCACTGATCCAAAGGATACTTTAGCTTTGAAACAAATTCCAGTTCAGTGGTAAAGCATATGTATATGATCATGTCACGTGAAAATCAAGCTTCATGTCAGGATAATCCAGGCATGAGGACACTAAGACATCTCTAATGATTTACTTACAGTGTACTTTCAATGAATAATTTACTTTCACTCTGCAATTTGGGTAACCAAGTTGTTGTACTCTAACTAACCCCTTAAATGGCCAGGGCCCACCAGAGGTTTTATATGTTTGTTTAAAATGCCTTTTACCTTTATACATATATTCAAGTCACCCCAATTATGGAATCACCCTAATAGCTTTCTTTGAGGTAGTATTTAAAGGCATCAGACACTTCGGACGTCCAGTTCCTATCACTACCACTGTGAATCATTCTGACTCAATAAGTTTTAATTACTTTACTGTCTCACAATTAGTTTATTAATTTGTCACTTCATTCAGGCAAGTAGTTTGTAAGGTGTGGTTGAAAATTCAATTTATGTTAATGAGGAGAACACACTTAAATAGACAAGCAATAAAATAGTAAAAGTTGTGAGTGACTCAGAATTCTTATTAGAGTAGTTAAATTCAGTTTATCAGCTCTTATTTTTCCTTCATTTTTTTAACGCAAACAACAATTCCACGTTATATAAGCTATAGATTAAATCTAAGTTTGAATGCACATTATATGTTATACTTACCATGAATGTGTTTTGTGCCTGCTTAGCAATCAATGTGATTGTAACAAAACAACTTGGACTAATTCACTATTCTTTTACCAGGCTGGTGTAATGGTAAGTTAAGGGTATTTTTACTATATTTCAGCTTGTGCCAGGTTTATATTTAATATCTGCTGGCAATTGAGTCCATTATACCATGCATTCAAAGTTGTCCAGGGCTTTTGAAGGAAAACATCGCACTTCATAGTGGGGAAGAGGTACTGTTCTGCCTGACCAGCTTTGTGTCTACACCAAACCTACCTCTGGTGTTTTTGCCAAAATGCTCTATTTTGGCTCTATTTTGGTCTCATCTGACCATAGAACACGGTCCCACTGAAAGTTCCAGTAATCTCTGGTAAACTTCTCTGGTGCTTGATATTGTTAATATTGTTGGTCCTTGACAGCAGAGGCCCCCCTACCCCCCACCCGCCAAACAACATGTGGTCACATATTCACAGTTGCTGTATTCTCTGGTTTTTCTCTTAGAATTTGGCCGGTGTGTCACCGTCTTTATACCCCAGTGAAACAGCGAGTCGTGGCTGACCATTTAAGTGTTTCTAGTCGCTCAGGTGAATGTTAAAACAGAAAATGTGAATGGGAATATACTTCAGTTGGATTTCACTCATAAGAATGCATAGAGGTGCCAAGAGTTGTGGAAAAATATTTATTTCATGATAAGGTTTAGCTTTTTTTCTTTCAAAAATTGTACTTTATAAAGGTTAAATTTTTGTTAATATTTTGAATGATATATAAAAAGGATACACAATAAAGCAGTTTTTTACAGCCTGTTTTGCTCATGCTTACCAGGGGTGCCAGTATTTTTGAACAGCACTGTATGATCTGGCATGTCTGGAGTTTCTCTCTTTAATTAATATCATTCCTTTTTCATGTCGTGAGCTTATCATAGACCTCTACGATTTTAGGGTTATAACTCATATACGTAAAGGAGATTACAAACTGATTTTGGCTTTCTTGCTTTTAAATGTTATGTAAATGGCCAATGACCAAATGACCAGGATCAACTGGTGGATCCAAAGTGTTACCACACACCTCTATAAACTAAGAATAACCTAGCCATATTTATACAATTATTGCTAATAGCTCTGCCAGTTTGCAGACAATATTTCAGGGGTTAATATGCAGCAATATGTATTGGCTCACGTTTTTAGTGCTGTCTGACAATCACTTGTAAATATTATTTAGTTCCTCTTCACTCAAATCCATAGTAAAGTTGTTGCAAGCCTTTGTGAAGCTACGAATCCAGACAAAATATGGCCTGCGTCTGGGAAAATGCACTATATTGTCTTCCTGTCAATCAGGGTTCAAAGGGTGAACTGAGTTTTCATTTTTTCCGAGGACTTTCAAAACCAGGTCATGGCATCTATGCCCCTTCAGTTCCATCATTCTTTCAAAGTTGGGCCAGTTCTCTGGATTTTATGATGGTTCTACTGGTGCCATAATCACCTTCTTGGCATCCACACCCTCTTCCACTCTCCAACATGTGCTGACTCCATCTGAGATTTTTATTTTTTTTTTGCTGACCTTAAGTCAGCAGCAAGTTGTCTTTTCATGACAAATGGTATAACACAAGCCAGCCACTGTTACTTTCAAGGCTGATAGTAACGTCAGCAGCACTTGTGCTAACAAGGAACTAACTGTCAAATTGAGATGAATGAGACTCCGCACAATGTTAGGAAATTCCAAGCACATACACTGTATATATAGTCAGATCTATTCACATAAACTTCTGCTCTCTAAAGTGCTAAAATTTTTACCAGTTTGGGGCATGTGCCCAGTCAAGAACCCTCAGATGCTTCCACTGCAGCCTGCAGAGCCCTGCTGATGGCTTCAGAACACCACAACTGGAACCCATCATAAGGGCTGGCAGCTGTCCATCCAGCCAGATGTGCGCTCTCTATCTCTGTAACGTGAGTAGGTTCTTCCTTTCTTTCCCCACTCACTCGATCACTATATTCCTCTGAATTTCACGTAGTTCCCTACATTTAAAACTATTTACATTGTTTTCAAGATCTTGACCAAGTAGTGTGGACAAGCTGTGTCCATTCGCAGGGCCAAAACTGAATGGGAAAACACAGTGAGATAATGTAATGCTAACTGACCTCCTACATCTTTGCTTCACAGGAGAGACTACTCTGTTATTCAGCTGCCTAAAATGCTCTTTGTTATTTTCCATACATCTTAGACTTTGGCTTTCTAATTGGATAAAATTGTCTATTAGCTGACAAGTGAAAATGGCTACCTAAGGTATATATATATATATATATATATATATATATATATATACTACAGCTTACTTAGTGTATCAATTTTCTAATCTGGTTCTGCATCAAAAATGCAATTTTGTACATTCTTCTTCTGATAGATCTCTTTTTAGTCCTTTCCAATCTTAAATAACCATTGAGACAACCTTGCTTATGCATTATCTAATGCTGAATTGCCAGTTTATTAGGCCTACCATATAGGTAGATATATACTTACTGACTTGTAGCCCATCTGTTGCTACCCTACATCAATCGAGAGGGACTTTATAAGCTCAACATGGCTAAGGCTCCTGTATTTCAGGGGGCAGGGGTTCAAGGAAGAAAACAAGGACCACCAAAATGTAAATGAAATTGAATTTACAGCATATTGCAGACATTTTTATCAGGACACACAATGTAATCATGTTTCAGAGGAAAGCAAAAGTGTTAAGATACTTTTGCAAGGCAATCTGGAATATTAACACGCCTACCTAAGGGGGGAATTGAACCCCAAACCTTCAGCATAGCAGGATGTGAATCTGCTACCCTGAATCTACCTGCTATGAATAAATGTTATAACCCTCTTCAAGAGCTCCACATAGCTGTGCATTCATTTCTCTTGGTAGTAGTTAGTGCATCTTACTGCAGACACTAATTCTTATTCATCAAAGTTCAATGGTCAAATCTGATCATGAAATGTGTGGGTGGAAAATTTCACAGACAGTTCTATTATTTATCAGTTTCGTCTTTGGAGTATCCGTGCGATCAAACTCACATCTGGTAGGAGTGTGTGTAAACTTGAGTGTAACAGTATAACAATATAACAGTGCTTGATTTACAGTAAACCAATTAAAACAATTGGCAATATTGTCTATAATACCAGTAACAAAAATAAATAATAAAAAATAAACTGATAATTTGCTCATAGGAATATATGTATTCATTTTACATGAACATTAGTATAAACCAGTGGTGACCAACCCTGGTCCTGGAGATCTACCTTCCTGCAGGGTCTAGTTCCAACCACAATCTGCCACACTTGCTTTTTTTTTTTACGTTGTATGAAAGTTTCATGCATCAGCCCAAGCATAGTAATGCTTGCCCATCAAGAGGGCACAATCTAAAAGGTTAGGGACAGGGGGTCAAGCCCCTCCTGGTCTATCTGTGCACATGCAGAGGTACCTAATAAACTAGAAACTGACCGAAAGTTCTGTAGCAGAGTTGAATGGCTTCTGTGTCATGCTGCCGTTGCATGACTAAGCTGTTGTCCACTGAAAGCTGATCAAAACCACTGAGGTCTGGATAGCTTATAAGAGACAGCATATGCATGACTGGTTTAGCCATCCTGCCCACCAGTTCACTTGTTTGGCCCACATTCTGCACAGTCTTCCTGCAGTGCTCAGAGCGACTGCAATCCCAACTCTGGATGGACTGTCAGACACATTTGCTCAAGTTAGACACACTCAAGTTGCCGAGCTAGCATTAGTGCTAAGGCCAGTGGTTGGATAAAACATGATTCAGCTGTATTTTTGAGTGAATATGAAAGTACACATACATTAACTTTCCACACTCCTCCAGGATGCATGAAGTGCTCTTACATACGAGATTAAGAAGACTAGTTGGTGACTCTTCCACTGGGCAGCATCTGTTCTCCTTCTGCAGCAAGATTGGCCACTCATGTGAGCACCAAATAGTCCTTTGTGGAATTAGGTATAATGGAGCCCCTGCATCAGCCCCTCTTTGAGCCATCGACAAGCTTGACTTAACATGAATCCCTTTAACTGTCAACAACTCTCAGGCCAGAGAGGCTGTAAATGCTTTATGCCTGATGTGATACTCTGCCAGGGCTATATATAAACGTTATGAGCAGGAAGCAGTGGAGCTAGAAAACTTGAAAGTGTTATACTATAAATTTAGTGTAGCACTGAGGAAAAAAAAATTCCCTATATAGTTTGTCGTTTAACTGTGAAAAAACAGAAGCAGCATGTAAATATGTTCATTTTAACTCTGATGTGTACACAATTCTTTTTCTCTGCAATAATCCAGTTTCAGTAAGCTCAGTTAGTGCAATTAGTAGAATTAAGTTTTTGTGTGCAACCCACACTCGTAGGAGCTCACAAATGCAGTCACAGATTTCAAACCAGGAAGCAAAATAGTATTATGAGCAAAGGTAAGGCTTAGTGTTATTTAATAAGTAACTTTTAAATTTAATCAGTTAAAATCAGTTTCAAAAAATGATACAGGCTAAAGATAGCAAACATAGTTTATGAAGCTTCCAAATACAGCCCGTCGTTGGGCAGACTTGCTTTCTTCGGAAGACAAAGAGTAAAATCCTACAGGCCTTATGTACCATTAAAGACTGTGTTCTACAAGGCCTTGCAGAGTTTAGTGTTCGTCCTCATTAAACACTCCAGATTCAGGTCATCAGCTAATTAGCAAGGTCTTGAGGAGTTGAGTTCAGAGTGCTAGAAATGGGTAAATGTCGAGCAGGAGGCCAGTCACGATCATGAAATTTTAGCTGACAATTAATTGTCCTATAATAATCATGGTTAACAATTTTATTGTCTCTTTTTGTTCATTTTATGCCACTTTTAAAGTACAAGCTCAAAACAGGAAGGTCAGCTGATTGGCTATCTTGCTTTCTTGCTATCTTTACTTTGTAGCTAACAAACACTAGATTGTAGTGACGAGAAATGATATATTGCGTTTTTGTGCGTGTATACAATCTCAAATATCTAGCTCTGCAATATAAGGTTAAAACTCCCCACTTAGAACAGTATTGAATAAAGTAAGATGTAACTGCGATTGCTGCTCTTGCGACATGAAAATTGCACACTTTCAAAATGCAATTTTGATAAAAAAAAAAAAGACTTTTTCAGTTCTAGCATAGAGCAAACTAAAGCTTATATATTTTTCTTGAAGCTGTGAAGATCAGAAAAACTGCTTGTTCTGCAAAGATACATGCATACTGTCTAGCTAACAAACAAACAAAAAACAACCCCCCAAACATGTTATAGCACCCAGTTAAAGGCTGGAATTTGTGTTGTTTCCCTAAGACCTATAACTCATTTCAGTGAATGCGTGAATTTATTTTGTCTCAACCCAGCTGTTAAAAATGTGTCCATTTTACATTCTGTTGGGATGATTGTGAGACTATAATTGTGGAAAATAATTGCGGTAAGCTTAAATAACTGCCGTCAGCCGATTATGTAATAATTGAGACAGTGCAGAGCTGTGGTGTACTGTGCAGAGCTGTGGCCTGGAAGGAACCCAGTTTGACACCCCTGCACTTAAACTCTAGAACTTAAAGTGTTTTGCTGTTTGCGTGGGGAGATGGCTTATCCAGCTGGTGAATGTTGTTTGATATTGCACATGCCAAGTATTCAAGAAAGTTCATAAATTACATAATTGGCTGTAACATCCATGACATATAGGACTTGACAAAACATTAGATGGAGAAACTACATAGAAGCGCACATACAACATTCTGTAGTGTCTCTTAGATCTGTAATAGGTTCAGCCTCTCATGATTTTGGAGCTCATCATTAAGTCTTTTGCAGGAGTACCTGCTGCTATGTAACTGTGGGTGTTTGCCGGAGCTATACAGATCTGCTATACAGCATTAGGAATATATGTCCAGAAGTATCTAATCTTCAGAGAAGATTGTTTAATCTTCAGAGAAAAGCAGAGCCCAATAGAATGGGATGTTCTCAAGCAAGTATCCATGCCCAATACCAAGCTTTGGCTCCAGGCAAATAAAGCACCCAAGCTTTGGAACTGCATTCTCTGGAGAGATCCATGAGTGTTGTTTGTGATCCAGATCTAATCATCCAGCATCAGTACCTGACCTCACTAATGCTCTTGTGGCTGAATGCAATCAAATCCTCAACGTTCCAGCATGTAGAGCAAAGCCTTCCCAGAAGAGTAGATTTGAGCAGGTATTTGTAAACAACTGTTGTCTGGTAGTGGTTGATGTTCTGGTCTGCCTTGATTGGAAAGTCGTGTGGCTGATTCAACACTTGCAGTTGAAAGCTGCCATCTAGCACGTATGACCCGCTGCCAAACCCAAGGCTGACCTGGATTTGCTGACAAATTCCTATGTGGAAAGTAGCATTGACGCAGCCCCACAATTAGAGGTTTTCCACAGCAGGGTGACAACATGATAATGACACGCAAACGCAGCAGGATTGGCCTTACCAGCCCCGACCAGGCTTCTGATGCAGGTAACACCTTGAAGCAATAGCACTGCACATGTAGAATATGTTGTCCTGCTGTTGGATAGAACATTCTTATTGAGATTATTATGTACAGTAAACTGTCAGATACATTCTGTAACATAAACTGAACGAGAGCTCTTCTTGACATACAAAATAAAATGGCTACACTATGATTAGTATTATTATGTTCCAGTTTAGGTGCATATATGAACAAGTATGTTACATTACTTGCATTGCTACACCAGGACCTGTCTTTTTGTAAAATATCCTAATACATACAAACATAGACTGAAACATACTCATACATAAATACACATGCAAGGAGTAGGTGGAGTCAGAATACAGGTTTAGCCATTTAGGTTCAACTTTAAGCGCTTTCTCAAAGGTCTAACTATGGTAAGTCCGTAAGTGATGCCAGTAGTCTCTAGTCTAATTGTGCAATGCCAGTCCTAGGATTTGAACCAATAAAAAGAGAGTATAGACCTCTGAAGTTGTCATTTTGTAGTTGGGGACATGTCAATATAAGGAGCTCTGGGTCTGTGTCCTTTTTCCCTATGGGAAAAATGAATGGCATACCTTAAAATGCCTTCTATGGGATCTACAGCTAAACAAAAATGTTCCAAAGTCCATACGTTTGGAGGTGTTTAAGGAGTCAAAATATGATTATTGCTACATGCAAATTACCACTGCTGCACATTGAATCGACATCATAAGACAGACTGCCTTACTAAATACCCCGTGCATACCAGCAGGTTGAGACAAATTAGGTGGTTAAGTTGCTTTAGCACTAGTAAACTACACTTCGACTACCTGGTGTTGTTATATAAGTGTTATATATGGTGTTGTTATATAATACATAATATATACTACTTAAGGACCAGAGAAAATATATAGAACTCATTAAAGCATCACGGCATTGCCATAGTGATTCATAAACATTGTGTACGAATGAATTTGATAGTCATTTAAGCCAGGGTTACACTAAGTGACTTTTACCCTGATTTTAGCCCAGACTCAGTCTGTGCTGATTGGCTCTGGGGCAGTCGGAATCTAGGATTCAGCAGTTCAATCTGAACTCCTGCAACAGCCAATGATACCTAAGAGTGTGAAAGAAGAAAATACAGCAAGTAAAATAAGAAAAATGGCAGAAAGACACTCAAAGCAAAGTTTTTCGATGAGTTTAAGCACAAACTGCCACACTAATCACATCTTTACATTCATGACCCCCACTTAACTATCTTTACCTGTTATTTTTTTACTGTGGCAGCGCAAACGACAGTGAAAACAGCAGCAGCATGAGTAAGCTGCTCCATATTTGTTTATTTGTGTCTCATAGAAACAGGAGAATGCCTGTGTGCACAATGAGTTTGCTTCAGCTCTGTATCAACTTACAAGTTGAGTACTGTGTGATCCCCAATATTTCAGTCACCATGAAATCTACAGAAACCAGACGGATAGTGTGAGATAACCAGTCTTTTTATAATCTGTTAGGAGTTTAATAAGGAGTTTATGCTTTACTTAAGGGGCAGAGAAAATACACTTAACCCTGCCAGTGTCATGGCATTGACATACAGCTTCATAAGGATCTTATGAACACCAATATAATACTCACTTTATGCAGGATAGTTTCATCTTGTGACATCTTTAGGAATGACTTGGATTAGACATTTTGCCAGGAGTAAAATGTCTGAAATGGACCCTACTAGAAACAAAAGACAAACTGTGAAATGGACACAATGGCACTAAAACGTCAGCTGTCATTATGTGCAATGTCATGTCAGCCCAGAAAGTTTTATGACACAACCAAAAACCTGTCAGGTGACACAGGTGTTATGTCAACTTGACATTGAAGTTGACAAAAGCAGCCTTTATGACAATTGCTGCTTATTGGCATAAGCCTTTATAAATGTTTATGTAGGTTTCTTTTAGTTGTCACGAAGGGCTTATGTGTTTGTCATGTAGCCTTATGAACGTGTTACCAAATAATTTTAATGAGCTGCGGTCACAGCAGTGTCTACATCCATGGCCGTAATTAGCTATGAGGGCACTTTCAGAAGGGTTTTCACACATTTCCATTCATGAAATTTAATTTCATTTGGTTCCGATAATTCAGACGCCTATGCAGGGGTGCGACTTATCACAGATCTACTCATTCAAATAGGGATAGGATTATTGGGCTGCATTTTTTAGGATAGTGAAATTTGATTTGTTTTCTGTGATTGCTGTCACTTTATTGTGGTCTATCAAAATCATTATGTGCTCTGCCAAGATCCCTTGTATTTTCTCAGCCTTCCAGTCACCACATAGCAACGATTCTTATCCATCATTGCATCAAGCCTCATTAACAGTGCAATTAATATGCAAACCTCATAAATCATTTTTTGTTTGGACCACTTGTAACATTGCTGGCTGCATCAGCATGCTTCAGACTAGCTCCAGTAGCTGCTTAGTTTAGCCTACAGGCTTTGATGTTGGCTATATTAGTGATTAGATGAGAAATTTAAGTTGCACTGTGTGTGTTACCTGTTCATAACATACTACACCCAGCAGGAGAAAGTTCACTACTAGTATACTGATGGCAAAGTATCATTTAACATAATAAAGAAATCAACAGGTACATTAGGCTGTATTTTGTCTCATTTACTGTATGAGTACCATGTCTTTCCCATCAGCTGGGGTGTCTCAGCTAATGAGAAAGTAGTTTTCAAAACCATGTTTTGTATATTTCCATCTTGGTTTTTTTCTCATTCAGACTTTGCTGGATGTTTAATATAACACTCAGTTTAAATATCATACATTTTAATCATTTACACTGTGTTCCCAAAGACTTTGGTGAAATTAGAGTAGGCTCTCAAAGATAAGATTATGAAGTCTGGGAATGACGTAACTGTGGAAGTGCAAGCATACTCATTTTAAACACTGAAGCTCCAGCAGGATGCTTGCGTCTCATAAAATGTGTTCTGAATAATGGAAATGTCAGTATGTTAAGGCCTTAAGTCTTCTAAAGCTCTGTGGCTAAAAAGCAGGATTTAGTGTACCTGTGGAACACCTCTGTTAGCCATTTAGACTTTTGATTGAGTTGATGACCTTAAAAGACTCTTTTTTTTTAAAAAAAAAAAAATATCTACTACACAATCATCTGGATCAGAAAGATAAGCTGGATGGCCAACTGGTGGCCCATGCAGATACAGTTTCAGACCATTTGAAGGGCATCAAAAGAAGACAAGCATCTCACTACTGACACTATATATAGATAAAGTTGCACGCAAACATTGGCCTGGAGACTGACCAGGCAGTCTTTTTCTGGTCCGGTTAAGATCACTGCTGCGAGGTGGGTGTTTGATGTCCAGCCTTAGATGTGGTAAATGGAGGACACCCTGGACTCTCCTCTTTGTTACAAAGGCTGACTTTACACAAGGAAACTCTTTTGGAACTCTTAGCTGCTTTAAACTCACATGAACTTGACTTGCGTAACATAAATTGTCCTGCAACTTATCTGAAACTCAACCACAAAAGTTGCAAGCATCTCAACTTTGTGAAGCAAGTTTCATGAAACAGACAATCAGAACACTGATAACGCATTGTGTGATCAAACAATAAGAGATAACTAGTGGAGTAATAGGATGTGTTGTGTGATTGTTTTGGTTGCGTTCAACTGACAGCATGAAAAACAATTATTATTGACCTGACCTGTTTCTATTTCTCTGTTAGATATAGGGACTCATTTACACCTGGCATTAATGTCATGGGCAATCCAATCATACCCTTCTTATCATGTGGTCACTGGAGAGGCATTTGAGAAACATGGAAATGTTAGGTGTAAGTAGCTATGTATCTCGCTGCTGTCGGAAGAAAACGTTGTATCTCCACTTTTGTTGTTTTTCACATTTTTGACTAATTTGAAAGTACCCACTGCCCTTTACACTGTGTGTGAATTTCATAATGAATGGACCAAAAGAAATGACCCAAAATAAAATACACATATTTACAGTATACCTAGGGACCATGATACTACTTAGAGTAGTACTGCTGAATTTCAATAGCATTCACACTGTAAAGTTCATGTTAATGTTGCTTTATTTTATATCTCAAAATAAATAAATAAATAAATAAATAAATAAATAAATAAAACAACTCAATGCAAAATACTGCAAATACTGCTCTAAGGAACCAGATCCAGCAGAAAACTAGAAGGATTTTCTTTTATGTTGTATTTTACAGCCACACACACCCTTATCCCAAAGTACATCAGCCCTCTTCTGGACCCCTTTGTGCTCTTTCGATGGCCTTGACTGATGTAGAGTAAACATAAGGGCATTTCATGAGTCATTGGCATTTCATTGGTGTAAAATGAGCAGACAACCCTATCATCAAACCTCCCAGGAAGGACCTTTATCATAGCAGGTTGTGCATGTACATCAAAGCAGGTAGGATTTATCTGTAGTATTAGAAAGATAAAGGGCCGTTTATTTCCTCATCTTAGTTAATTGGTACCTCTAAAGTTGGAAACAGAATGTTTTCCTGACAGAATTACTTCAGATGTCATTTCTACTGTGGTCAGGACCGGTGAAAAGGGAGTTGTGCATAGAGCACACTGTGTATGCCTTCTGCTTCCTGCATGGGTGGGCATGAGACAAGTGGTTGAACAGGACTGCCCGATCGTGATCATGTGTGGGAGGCATACGGCAGTTCCCTAAACATGGGCCCCAGAGAAAAGATATGATCTCGCTGTCTCCATAAATCAACCCACCAGGCCTGGTTTATCTTCAGTAGCACCTGCGAAAAAACGAACGCATGAAGTCCTGGCTGTGGCTTCAGTGGGGATCACAATGAAGTGCAAAACAGTAGCAGAGATTTTGCCACATTGTAGGCCTGAGAGGGGAGAGAAAGAGTGAAGTGCTGCGCTTAAGTTCAGGCAAAAAAAAGGTAGGCGGAGTCGTAAATCACTGACTGCTGTCCTCTCTCTCCGCGCCCAGAAGGAGCACATTTAAAATCCATTAGTGATGGTGCAGCCAGCTGTACATCAGCAGCAGTCATAAATTGTTTTATTGGATGAAGTTTCTGCAAAGTGATGAGCTCAGCGATACCGATTTCCCGGCAAACGTATGGTGTTACTCTGCGTGGACGTTTTCAAATTGTACTTCAACAATATTAGAGAAGATGGCACAAGGCATGACTAATCCACCTTCAGTTTGACTCAAAATCAGCCGATTACATTTAGCCCTCTATTGCGGGGGTGCACAACTCTGGTCCTGGAGAGCCGGTGTCCAGCACAGTTTTGGTAGTTTCTCTACTCAAACGTACCCACTAAACCTAGCAATTAAGAAATGAGCGTAAACAGGCGTGTTGAAGCAGTTAAATTTGTGCTGGACACTGGCCCTCAGGACCAGAGTTGTGCACTCCTGCTCTGTTGTATGATGTTGCCTCAAGTAACAGATGCATTTTCTTCATTGTATAATGACATGATGTATATATAATAACAGTGAAAAGGTTTGAATAAACCAATAAATCTTTTGGTGGGCATTTTTAAACCTTTTTCTGGCCTGGTGCAGCTTGGATGTCATACATTCCTGCACATTTGTTAGAGTATGAAGTTGAGTTTTTAACATTCATTATCATATTTAGTATTTTATGTTTGATGATTTATGTTATGAATTCATGTTTTTAACAATGTCTTTTGCCAACCTTGGAATGGATATATGAAGAGTCACTTGAGAGAACACTGTAGTTATTTGTTTTTCATTTAAAATTGCTTTCTTTTTCTTCTTCCAACTTTAGTATGTATTACATTTACAATATTAGTGGCTAGAAAAGCATTCCAGGCAATTTTAATAGGCTGCGGTGAACATGCAGTATAGTTTTCCAGGTTTATTGGTAGATTTGTTTAGAAAGTGGTAGGCAAGTCTGAATACTTGAAAATTACTTATGTCATTATATAAATTCTTTATGTGTTTTACACGGTTGAAAATAAAGATACTGTGCAGGTACATTTTTTGTTCATCAAGGTACCAGCAATGTAAATGTACCCTCAAAGGTACAACAGTGGTTTTATATTTCAACTGTGTACCTTAAATAGGTGTTTCCAGGTTAAAAGTACATATTTGTACCTTTTTATAACCTAATGTTTAAAACAGAACAATAAAATACAAAGCTTGGAGACAAGACAGGGTGTGTGGAGTCAATACAACTTAGAAAATATAATTTTAATGGATTATGGTACAGTTATGTTCCCTGACTAAAGGTACTGAGATGTACCCCAATGACAAAGAGGAGTACTGCTCCAGTGACAGTTTACTACCTTTATTTCTGAGAGTGTAGCATGGATTGCTGTGCAACTTGATTGGTGTGCAAGAAATTAAAGCATTAGTTCAAAATGATGTTTCATGGTAACAGATTCTGAAATAATAATAAATTTTTTTTTTTTTTTTTTTTTTTTTAGCATTTTTAGCATTTAAAGTTGCTTGGTTTTGTTCAAATATGTTAAGAAAAACCCTGTTTTTCATATGACATTCTGTTTCATGTCTTACAGAATGTTGCCTTAAGGCAAAATGTTGCCTGAAGGCAACGTGGCCCAAAAAAGATACATATTACTTGTCAAAAACTGCACGAAAAGTGAATCAACCATTCTTCTGGATTTTTTGTCAACTGTCATCAAAAGTTAACAAGCCTAATGTATGAGTGAAAGGTGTCATGTAGTTCAGCCTCTCTCTCTCTCTCTCTCTCTCTCTCCCTCTCTCTCTAAAGAATGGCTGTTTGTACAGACATATTGACATTAGGCCCCCTGGCCCTCTCTCCCAAGTCACACAGCTGTGTTCAATGCAAACACACCAGGGGCCTCCTACCTTGTAGCTGTGGCAACCAAGGAAGTTCTATGAATACTGTTCCACCGCAAAGCAAATTCATCTCAAAAAGAGAGGTTTATGTTTGCAGGTTCTCTGTGTGCTCCTTCTACGGGCAACGTGCTTGATTCACGTGCAGGTATCCACATTGGGTACCTCCATGAACTTGCACGGGGAAAGTTGGAAGGTGCCACATGGGAAAAGTTGGGTGTCTGGTTTAATATCCATGATAACGTTGCCTAGAGACAGAATTCCAACAGGTTAGGAAAGGCCCGGGATCCCCCACCGGTGGCCCAGGCCAGAATAACATGTGGGTGCGTCAGCAAGTTCTGCAGGAGGGCAGGAATGTCACCCTAGACGACAGGTGCACCCCACCTGCAAGTCCAGCAGTCATACCGTGGATGGAGAGTAAATGTTTATCCTTCCTAAACTGAGTCTTGCCCACCACTAGTGGTGCAGGCATTCAGACCCATAGCACTGTAAGTTCATTGTGTAAGACCACACTACGTTGTGCACAAGGTGAAACATGATATTCTTACCATGACGCCAACTAATGCAAAAGATCGTTGGTTATGGTACATGGCCATAGGGAAATGGATGGCCTCTTCATGTTTAATTACACTGAAAGTAGTGTGAGGTCATTTGAATATAAACAGTTACATGTGCTGTACATTTTGGGACTGCATTACATCAGTGGTTCCTCATCTTGGTCTTGCGGTACCCCTGCCCTGCACATTTTAGTGTTTTCCCTGCTCTGAAACATTCACATCAACTCAGAAAGGGCCTGGTAATGAACTGTTTAGTTAAATCAGGTGAGTCAGAGCTGGAACAACATCAAAATATCAAAACATGAAAGGCGGGGGTGCTCCAGGACTATAATGAGGAACCACTGCACTAAAGCAATGGTTGAACAGAAAATGAAATGTACACAATTTTCCACCGACCAGAGACAAGACATGTTTGGTGTTCAAATTTTGCTTGTTTAGTTTAACACTGGAGGCTATGGGCCTAGAAGTCAATAGACACCCAAATCTTTTCCTTAACTCCATCCCCAAAACTTCTCAAACTGCTTCCAGGCGTTCATTAAACTTGTTGAAGCAGTTTTAGACAAAGCATGACTTACTGTCAATGATAAAAAGGAATAAAATTTGTATCTACATGCTGGTGTTATGCTGAATTTCAGCTCTACAATCTGAATTTTACAACCCCAATTCCAAAAAAGTTGGGACGCTGTGTAAAATGTAAATAAATGTAAATAAAAACTGAATGCAATGATTTGCAAATCTCATAGAACCATTTTTTATTAACAATAGAACACGTCAGATGCTGAAGTGAGACGTTTTACCATTTCATGAAAAACATTAACATTAACGTTGTTAAATTTGTAATGTAGTCAGTTTACCTAATATGCATAACTGTAAAGTGTTTCATTAAGCATCACTCCTGAGCCACCAACACCCAGCTATACAACTAAATCCAGGCACTTCTTATGAGTTTATCAAGTTTACTGTATTGTACTCCGTTTCAGTTTTATGTGGTTCTGGTGAACTAGCAAGCCAGAATCTCCTACTGCAGTGTTTGTTTTTTTTTTGTTTTTTTTTTAATATTCCAGTATTTGAATGACACTTAGCAAATGCCTCAGTTACAGTCTTTACTTTGTTTTTTGTATCCTATATCCCCACTGAGATTCGATCCACCCACAAATTTGTCATGTACATCCTAGGCAGCAGTGCTGCTACCAGCACTGCTAGCAACATTAGCTTCCAGTGCAAACTAGAGAAGCAAAATTTGGACATCAAGCATTTCTTGGCTGATTCACTACATCTGGTGTAAGTAATGTGGGTTTTTTTTACCAAACAATTTCTTTAGATAAGGCATGTCATCCCTGTATCTTCATTTTTTTCTTTTTCTTGGCATAATTTCAAAACTGATGTCACCCTTTGCCTTTGAAATTCATTATAGAAATGGTCTAAAAGTTGAACATTGTAACAGTAACTTCAGTTACACGGTTATAATGTTTTTACCTTCTACCGTAAAGTTACCATTTTGTAGATATTTACCATTTAAGTTCTAACAGCATTGATATACTTCTGTTCAAAAGTTTGTAACCACTGTTCAAAAGTTTAAACAAAAATAAAACTAATTTGGTCAGATAAATGCATAAAACTAATTCAGTATGCTAGTCTTGTGAGTGGCCCTATACCTGAATTATGTTTGTTGAACACTTGATTTTGTCACTACAAAAACAAATACATCACTGCCGAAACTTTACCAAATGTTTCTGTAGCGACTGTTTCAGTAGTGACAATTGTAAATATTTTGAGCAATAACCAAAAGTGCTAACCGGTAGCGCTGTCACCTCACAGCAAGAAGGGCCTGGGTTCGATTCCCCAGCCGGGTGACCAGGGTTCTTTCTGTATTCATGTTCTCCCCGTGTCTGCGTGGGTTTCCTCCGGGAGTTCTGTGTGTGTAGGACACAATTACTTCAAAGAACAATGGGAATGGGATCTAACTGTTCACCATGTGGCCATGAGTGGCAAGGATGCAGCCTTACTTCCTGCTCTAAAATGCAGGGGCTCAAATAAGGCTCCACATACAGACTAAAACTGTTTATGCTTTGGTAGTGACAGCATTTTATTTAATTTAAAAATCAAACTCATGGTGAATTTAGATGTTGCAACTTTAATGGAATCAAAAAGTAATAACAAAAACGTAAAAAAGTATTTTTACAAGCTGAAATTTACAAGTTAGTGTTTTCAACAGCTATCTGCCATGTATATAAATGATGATTTTGCATATATTTAGTGTATTGATATCTCAATTAATGCCTTGGCTTTAAGTAGTTCATAACATAATACTTGTAAATTTTTAAGATCTGAATACTAATTTAAATTTTTTTTTGTGGGACTGCAGTTTGAACTAATTCAGTAGAAGGATCAATATGTGTATCATCTCCCACACATAAATTACTCACTCTGTTTTTCACCGTTACAACGTGAGACGTGTTTATATCAAGCTTGTGTAAACATGAAAAGAACAGTTACACGTGTGTGACATGCAAAAAAAGATGTCTGCGAAACAGCGTCTGCTGTGTGACAGTGACGTACAAGTTTGACGTACGCATTTGGAGCGCGTCCTGTGCAGAATGACAGGAACCAGAGCAACTTGGGGAAGGTTTTATGAGAAGGAATTAATTGTGAGTGACCTTTTTATGGAGATATGCTGCACAGCTCAAAGCATGTCAGCCTGTATTGGCAGCCCCCCCTCGACTGACGGCCTCACAGTCGCATACATTTGGAACATCTGCAGCCAATAAAGTTGCGTAATTTCCCAACTCTCCTCCCAACCCAGGAGCCCAGCTGCATACGTCAACGGCAGGGACAGACAAGACTGTTTGGGTGCTTCCAGAAGCAGGACAGAGGGGGGGACTTAGGTTGTAAATGTATGTGAATAAGGACATAATAATCAAGGACATCATCGCAGCTTGTTGAACAAACTGTTCTCTTGTTTTAGTACAGAAGACAAGCAAGCGGCAGTCGCACATCTGGCGTTCAGTAACGTTATTTCAACCATAACACATACAATGTTGCAAAGCTGTGGTCGTGGAATGGCGCAAAGCTTGATGGGAATGTTCTTGAGAAAGTACACAGTACATGGTACTATACGCATGAAGCTTTAGTTGTTGTACAGACATGGAGGGTGTAGTCAAATTCTGTGTATATACAACCTGTAACAAAAAAGTTTTAAAAAAAAGTTTTATTTCATCAAGTAGACTGAGCAAAATGCCTTAAAAAGCCAGACTAAGTTTTTAATATCTTGAAAAGACTTCTTTCCTAAAATGAAGAAGCTTGACGAATAATATCTAAAGAGTTCAATGGAAATTTCTCTGCCAGCTTCTCATCCTGAGTTGAAGTCAAGCAAAGTTTTAGTCATAATATCAGAGATTAGATTCGATTAGATTAGCAAAGGCAGAATAGGACATATCACAAATCCAGTAATTAAATGAAAGTAAATAGACCTTTGCTAAAATATTTCGCAAGTAAAAGTACAACTGTTCTATTTTTGCTTAACTAATTTTACACTAATAATAAATAACATTCTGCTTTCTCTTTCAATTTCAATTGATTTCAAATATCATAATTAGCTGACAGTAAATATCAATGTCAATCTAAGGAATACAAATAATCTCGGCCTTGAGCAGGACATCCCAAAGCAAGAAGGACCTGGGTTCGATTCCCGGCTGGGCGACCTGTGTGGAGTTTGCCTGTTCTCCCTGTGTCTGTGTCCTCCCACAGTCCAAAGACATGCAGTCAGGCTGAGTGGGTTTGCTAGATTGCCCCTGGGCGTGTGTGTGAATGTATATGTCTGTCTGCCCTGCGATGGACTGGCGACCTGTCCAGGGTGTATCCTGCCTTCCGCCCAATGACAGCGGGGATAGGCTCCAGCACCCCACCGTGACCCAGAAGGATAAGCGGTTTAGATGATGTGTGTGTGTGTGCGACAGACTATGGTTTGATTCCCTGCTCAGGCATGCTCTCGATGCACGCTACGTTAATAAGAGTCATTGGGGAACATGCCTAATGTTGCTATTTTTGCACATCATGATTAAAATTGTTAGTTGCTTTGGATAAAAACATCTGCCACCAAGTTAATGTAAAAGAGGAAAAACTGTTACAACACAGAGACTAAATTCAAACATGTCCACATCTATGAGAAACAGTATAGCTAATCATTTACAGGAGTGGAGTAAACAAGAAAAAGTCAGTGGGAATTAGTACTAATATTGTTTTTTAGTTATTGTGCAAGCCCAATAGCAGCTCTGGACAATAGCAGCACCATACATAACATTTTAGATGGGCATCACAAATTCACATGAGTAGTACTACGGCAAAGCTATTACTATGGTGCGCTTGGTTATTTTCATGCTTTGAATAAGTCATGTTACTTCTAGTCCATGTGCGGTAGTGATGGTCTTGGAAAAGTTTTTATTATTTCTATGACAAGCTTTTGTCCTTCGATGAGGTTGCAAATACCTCTATCAGAAAATGCTTCACAGTTACGGTTATCAGTTAAAATGAAATTGGTTGATGCCAAAAACTGTACTTTAATATAGTGCAGCAACTGAACTGTGTGTGTGTGAGTTTGTTTGCTTCATTTACATAACCCAAAACCCTTTGTTTAGTACTGTATGGTCTACAACCTACTATTCCAGCCTTAGTTAGCCTGTGTTAGCACTTACTGTGTGCTTAACTATGTTTCCTGAATCATTATTTACGTAGTCAATAGGTCTGGCAGCATTTGTGTACCTTACCAGTTACAAGGAATGTAGCAAACCTTGCTGTTTCCTGAGGGAGTCTGTGGTTTAGCTGGGCACCAAGCATTAAGAGCTACATGCTGTAAGTCTGTGCTAGCAGAAACGAGGGTCTTAAGTCACTCTGTTAAGTAACTTTTGACTCAGACTTGCGGTTATATGACTTGGGACTTGACTCAGACTTAAGTCTTACAATACAATTTTTTTGAGAGAAAAAACACAAACAAAACTAATTTAATTAGTACCGCCCACCTTAAAGCGCAGTCATCACTGCAGTGCCGCTCAAAATGGCTTCGAGTAATGAGCTTTTTTTTCTACTTTAGGGAAACATTCAGTCAAAAGTTCAGAATTGAAACATGACATGCAGTAAATGCGGTGTTTAAAGGAAAGAGGAAAAACAACCTACAACTAGCATGTTCTTGTTGGCTAGCATGTAGTTTGGAAAGCAAATATGCAAGCTAGCAATAGTTTTAGTTAAAGATCACATTAAAACATGTCATGTTAACATTTGCTAACTTCTATTTACTAACTAAAATGTACTACTACTGACCATGCTAGCTAGCTTACATGCTAAATAAACCCCTGCTAAAAAACAGCCCTGTTGAAAAAATCAGGACAGACCAGCATTAATTTCATGCTGGTCTAGGCTGGTTTTTGCTGGTCTAGTGCTGTTCTAGGTTGACCAGCATCTAAAACACAGCATATGCTGGTTTTGCTGGTGACCCGCATATTAACTTCCATTGCTGCTGACCAGCAAACCAGCCTCCAAAATACAACATATGCTGGTTTTGCTTGTGCCCAGCCATGCTGGTCTGTGCTGGTTTTTCTAGCAGGGAGTACGGACTATTGCATGTTGTGTTTTGGATCTTGATATGCTGGTCAGCAGCAATGGAAACTGTTATGCTGATCAACTGTTATGCTGAAAACTGTGTATCGTTTTGGATGCTGGTATGTTGATCAGTCACTAGGACTGGTGCTATTGTTTTCTAAGAAGTCCAAAAGACTTGGAAGACAAACTGGAGACTTGGCTCAGATTTGCATTAAACGACTTGTAAACGTCTCTGTGTTCTAGCACCTAATAAAAGAGCATTTCTTTTTCCAAGATGCTCCCTGCTCCCACCTCTTCTTTGCCTGTCACAACATTTATTAAGTGCTTTCTGGGTGTGTTTTTTTGCTTTATATGACTTAAAGATTGAAAACAAATTGGAGAAGTCATTTTGTGTGGGCTAATGATAAAAGTGAGCATGCCTAGACCCTGTGGGACTAATCATACCACAGCATCTGGAACAGTGTCCCTACTTCATTAAAGTTGCATGTAAAAAAGCGCAGATGCGACCGCTTTTAATGGCATACAAACAACTCTTTGTCTGATTCATAAAACTTTTTTTACGATGTGGCAACAAGCAGAAATGCACAAATGATGAATCTGAGTGTAAATGTTGAATCAACTTCAGTGCATGAAATCAAGCGCCAGACTACCAGCACCTCAAAGCAGGCCCTAATATATGCAGATGTTTCAGTATGGAGCTAATAAAACAACAGCACTAAGCAGCTTGTGAGCCAATGGCTGTGTTTGTAGGTGGAGTTTGACGTTGAGCAGTGAATGCACTGCTCCCCCTACTGACCAAATTTTATAGTGTTAGAATTATGACGACTTGAAATAATAAAATGCGAAATAAGCAAACGTGTTTTTAAGACTAATATGTGTGATTGTGAAGTGTGATTATTTTTCTATAATAACATATATAAACACTGTATTATTGCAGTGTTTGAGACGCTTCTGATCAAACTGTGTTTTGTCTTGTTTATTTTTGGGCAGTGTCAGTCGTATAAAACAAAAGCACAATTTAATGTATTTAAATGGAGCATGGAATAGTTGCAGCATTTGTTTATACCAATGTGCATGTAAAATAAGTACATCTGATTTTGTCCTGGGTTGCCATGTGCACAAGTTATTCATTTTATTGTTCTTTTCTATTTTTATTCTTGTTACTGGTATTACAGATGTTATTTATAACAGTTTTGGTTAGTTAACTGCAAGGCTGTTAAACTACTGCGCTCAAATTTACATGCACTCCCACCAGACGTGAGTCTGACGATACAGATATGCCAAAGATGAAACACAAAAACTTGCATATGCCAATTAATTTGCCAATGTGCCAAAAATACTTAACAAATACTGGCATTTTGACAGGCATCGTGGTTTTAGCTGAATGAAATCCTATTGTTCACAAAGACACACCACCACACACACACAGGGTGTCAGGGGAGAAGCTCATCAGAACAGCAGTGACATGGTCTGTGTTTTCGTAAGTGTCTAACAAGATTTGTAGCGCTAACAATCAATGGAGCATTAAACGACTCTGGCATTCATGGTTAACTCTTAAACAAGAAGTGTTGTGGCAAAGACCTGCCTCTGCAAGGCCGGGAAACGCAGCTCTTCTAAAAGGGAGAAAAAGGAGCTGTGGTTTTGTGTAATGCCTTAAGAAAACAATGTGAGCTTACAGTGTTAACAGATATCTTCATAACATCTCACCAGGCACAGAGCTGAAGAGTCATACGTCACAGTCGTAGTACGTCATATTATGATCAAAACACTGCAAAACTGTGCAGTAATGAGATTTTAATACATTTTCACAGTCAGTGACAAGGGAACAATTACCATTATCACTGTGTTATTTAATCGTGGTTGCAGTAAAAATGAATAATAATCTGAGATGATGAAGTTCCTCTTATTTTTCAACATTTTTGTATGATTAAATTGTTAAGCCGTTGAGAGTGATTTGATGTGAAATACTTTTTTTTTTCTGGAGAAAAAGGTGGTGGTTTGTTAGTGTGTGTTGTGCTGCTATGAGTGGATCGGACAACAGTGTTGCTGGAGTTTTTAAATACTGTGTGCACTCACTGTCCACACTATTAGACACCTCTACCCTGTTGGTCCACCTTGTAGATGTTAAGTCAGAAACAGTAACTTATCTGTTGCTGCACAGTTTGTGTTGGTCATACTCTAGTCCTACATCAGCGCTGCCCACAGGACGCTGCTGGTTGGATATTTTCGGATGGTGGACTATTCTCAGTCCAGCAGTGCTGAGAATGATCCACCACCCAAATAATACCTGCTCTGTGGTGGTCCTGTGGGGGTCCTGACCATTGATGTAAAGGTGGGATAACAAATTATGCAGAGAAACAGGTGGACTTCAGTCTTGTAACTGTAGAACTACAAAGTGCATCTGTTTGGTAAGTGGAGCTGATGAAATTTTCACAACGTAGGTGTACCTAATAAACGGACCATTGCATATATGTTAAAGAGGACGCTTCCATTTGATTGTAAGACACAACTGTTTTCTAAAAGTCTGCATGGGCATGAAACTGAAGCCCAAACATGACAGGGTTATCCCTGTGTTCCCAAGGTCTTATGTTTCAAGGGTTCCGTGTTCCCCAGGCCCTTTATTTTCTCATTGAAATTTCAAGGAAAAACCTTTTGTATAATGTTGCAAAACATTACCAAATTTGGCATTTGTGGTTACAGTGGAATCTTTGACCACATTCTCAAAAACAGAAGTGCAGTACACCACACCTAGATTAGACAAAGCAATTATTCAAAAAGTTTATGTATTCTACCCTCTGACTTCTCAAACATGGTTTGAATTACAAAGTTGTCTTAGCTAGCTAATTACAGGCTAGTGTAGCTGAGGCAAATTACATTCTTATTGAAAAATCAGCTCCTTACTGTTCCCTGTATGACCTTTGGTGACCCTAACCATGACCTTGGTGACCCTAACCATGATGTGTCATATAAAGAGCTGAACATAGGGGCCTGGGAACATAGAGCCTAGGAGCATAGAATTTTGGAGTTCATGATGCCATGTACCCTAATGAGGTTCCCAGGGCCTTTGGAGGAAAAAGTCCCACATCATCACAGACCCTCCACTATACTTAACAGTGGGTATCAAGTTATTTTCAGTGTGGTCAGTCTTGGTGAAAAAGGGACCTGGGAACACAGAACCTTGGCAACATAGGGACATGTGAGCATAGTCACTTGACAACATAGGGACCTGGGAACATAGGGACCTGTGAACATAGTCACTTGACAACATAGGGACCTG